>PVLD010010686.1:0-59115 GCA_004027595.1 Dinomys branickii | reverse complement strand
CCTTGGATAATATGGGAAGATAAAATATGGATTTAAATAAAGAATTTTAACAGGTCTTAGAAGAAACAATTAAAAGTAAAAATCACTATGATTGAGCAAAATAGATATATAATTCTATATGTTAAATGTATTGAATTCTTAAGTACTAAGTACTGTTCTAAGTGTGCACATCCCAAACATATGTTATAGTTACAGTAACTTAGCCAAGTTTATTCTCATTTTCACAGATGAGGAAAATGAGGTGCAGAAAGTTCTTGACAAAAAAAGGTGGCAGAACCATGATTTGACCAAAAATGCATATTTCTTCAGAAGTGGTTTTGTAGACAGTCACAGCACCTCAGCTCAGGTACCTGCAGTAGTACCTCAGTTTATGAACTTAATTTATTCTACTACTGGAGGAAGATCACTGCACTTGTGTTTGTGTGGGGAGGATGGTGTGGCTGTGTTTGTCACCAGATGTTGATTTTGCACATGGAAGCAACATGTTTGAACTAATCTGTTTGCAACCAGAAGCGTTTGGGAACCAAGTTATTAATGTAAGACTTAACAGAATAAAGAAAACAGAGCACTACTGCACAGACGTTTTTTGTCAAGTTGCTAGAATTGATTACTATGAATTTTGGCTTCCCACTTCCACTTGTCTTAATGTAGGCTGCATTTCCCATTACTCTTGAATGTAGATGAGGCGTGAAACTAATATCTGACCAGTTTGATGTAAACGTATTTTTCAATTAATGCAGGAATTTGCCCTTAATGAAAAATATGAGCCAGTCATATGTAGGCTTTCCCCTTTAACAGTGTGTGACCTGGGCATCGTCTGAGACTCCAAAGACGAACTAGAGCCGGGAAGAAGACAGACAACGAACAGAAGGTCTAGACCCCCATCTCAGGCCAGCGCCTGTCAGTCTCCGTGTGGAACCGAGTCTGCACTAGAGATAAATATCTGTTTTCTTTAAAGCACTGTTACTCTGGGTCATTCCTAAAGCAGTCCACCTAAAGTCCTGACCAATATGTGTGGATTGTTCTCTATATCAGTTGTCAATTTCCTTCTTGCCTGTCCCTCACTTTTTGTTTAGATATTGGCTAAAATCCTAGTGTCGAAAAAAGAGATTAGGGTGTGTCATACCGTATGACATACTTCCACCAAAAAGCAAATCATGTCAAGACCTCCAAATGGAACCTTACACACAGTGGCCCTCACTTGCTCATAAACCACACTGTGAATATTTTACACACGCATGCACGCAAACACAATTCAGAGACAAGGAAAATACAAAAACTGTATCTCCGATACAAGATATGTAGGTGACATTTTCGGGGGTATAGTTCCCCAGTGAAAATATTTTTACTGGAAAACATGGCCTCCTTCAATGTACTCCAAGACTGAGACTGAGATTGTGACTAAAGAAAGCCTAAGTGCACAGAACACTCTGAATGAATTCATAGTGGGTTCTATTACCCTGTGAAGAGTGGGCTTTTGTCATGCCACTGAGTAGTATTAGAAACACCATTCAAATCGGCGTTCCAGATCACAGATTTGTTTTCTCTTTCCTGAAAAATTGTCAGAGAAGGAAGAGAATTTCATTGTACTTTAAACTGTTTCCAATTTTTACCTTAGACAAACTGTGTACATAGAATCAAACGGCACTCAGTTTGAAATAACTTGACACTGCATATATTAAGCTAAAAGGAAGGCAATGCGAGTACACTGAAACTGATTTAGTATGCAATATTTATCTGTGGGAGAGAGAAACACAATTCAATTCAGGCTGACTCATCCCCCGTATTCTGTGCATAGAATCCCATAGGAGGTCATCTACTATCATTTTATACTAATTTGGTATGCGCAGATATATCAGGCAGTAATGGAGTAAAACCTCCGATCATGGCAGGGATGGTAACCCACTCTTCTCCATGTAGCTAACATGCAGAGCTTAAGATTTTGCTTTTTTCCTTCATTCACTTTGTGTCTGTGAAATTGTCATAATTGTTTTTGAAAAAAACTTTTATATTTTCACTTCACCAGTCAACCTAGGGGGCTGCCTCACACTGTGTACTGTTTCTGTCTCAGGGTGAATATCGTTTTAGAGTTTGGACATGATCTTAGTTTTATTGATTTATTCAATTTAGTTCATTCTCTTTCCACAATCCATTGATGCAGGATAATTTATTTTTAACTTTCATTTTTCTACATCATCTTGTTGGCTTTCTGAATAGGAATGCTATTTCCATTTTCACATAGTTTTCTAAGATAAGTTTGCTAGAGATATGCTTGTAGGGAGATGATCTGAGAAAGTAACTCTGGCTCACAGTATGTCTAATTAAATGTATTACTTAAGGTCTAACTCCATCCTCAGTAAAATATTATGGATTCTGCCTAAGTTCCTAGTGCTTTTATTTTAAGTAGTTATTTTCTGTCATTTAAAACAAAGTTTCAAAATATTTTTTTGCTGTCTTCCTTTATATATTTTTATTTTAAAAAATATGTAAATTTTGTATTTTGCAAAATATAAAATTACTCTTTTAAAATTTATATGGCCCGTTTGCTGTGTATCTTCTGAGCTACCTTGTACATTCAGATTGATTTCAAAGTGACCACATTTATAGGTTGATAGCCATGGAGTGGTTTTTTTTTTTTTTTTTAGCCATGGAGTATTTTAAAACCAAAAGCATATTGTTTTTGCATCCTATACTCATATATAAAATGAAACAAAATATCTTTTTTATAACCCTGATTATGTGTGATAAATTATTGGGAGAGATAACGTTCCTAACTTCAGTTTATTTTCCCCTGATCTTAAATTCTCTTCATCACGGTCCATTTTCTCTTTAGTCATTTGGGAATGAGATATGAGCCATTTATTTCTTTTTCTTTTACTCCATTTTCTTTAAACCAATTTTTGGTTATTTTCCTCGATACCCACCACCAAATCTGTTCAGGCTTTTGTCAATACCCCCCACAACGTAACTATTTTCAAACATTAGTCTCAATTTACTAGACCTTATATTTCTTTGTACTTTGAAAATAGAATAAACAGTTTTAAGTGCATAACTTCGGGTTGGCCATGCCTCATTTGATGGGGTTTCCTTAAGGCTCGGCTATGGCTGCAGGAGGAGTTAGCCGGTTCTGTCTAACGTTGTTAGATGACCACAGTTCTTTTAAAATATTATATATGCAAATAAAGGCATGAATGGATGTAACTGATCATTCCCAAGGATGTGCTGAGGAGGAAAGTAATACATTTTCTACAGCATTTTTTTTTAACATCAGTGAGAATTTAATGCAGTAACATGACCTTGTTCTAGGTTTGGGTCATAAACTTCAGCTAGAAAAAAAAGTCACTCAGAAGAATTGAAGAGTTACTTATTTTCTCAAGGTAATATAAAAAACTTGCTGGAGCATTGCAGTGCATTTCCTAATTGTGGAATGGAAGATGCATTACAAAATAAACAGGATAATTATGGTCTTCTACTATTCCTAATGGAATTTATGGAAACATAGTTTCTAAATGGCCTAACACAGGTTCTTCCAAATGTATGTTAAGATTTAGGACCCTGAACTCATTGAGTGCTAAAAATTCCATTCAGTATTTTCCAACTCTTCTTCTTTATTTGGCAGCGGGGTCATTTGATTTTAATGCTGTGTTTTCAAGACCCCACACTTGCTAAAAAGAAACTTGTATTTATATCAGTTCTCCCTTTCCCTTCTCTGGCATCTTATATCGAATTAAAAACTTCTAAGGGGGAAATTCAAATTCTTGTTCATGAAGCTCATTGCATTTTTCTTCCTAACAGAGTGGATTGAGGTGCACGTGTCTGCTGACCCGAATCCCACATCTGGATTCTTTCATTTAAGAAACATTTATTGTTTCCTTTCAAAATCTGTATGCACCCACCTTCTTTGAGTATCTTCTTCAAAATGCAGGGAACTTAAAATGGCTGTGTTAGAAGAAAATTTGTCAAAGAACAAAAATATTCTGGATATGATAAGGAGGCCCTGAGCTGACGTTTTCGTTCAGGGCTGACGGTTCGCTTCGGTCACTAGGACACTCTCCCAGGGAAGAAGAGAGAAGACAGTACATGAACAGATTGCAGAAAAGACAGTGCTAATTTTTACCTTATTCTTTTTTTCATAATTATCAACCATTGTTTATCTGTTTTTAATTTCCAGTTGACTTGGTCAGACAGAGAAAAGGACCCAGATAGGAAATCGTTATGCACACATTGGTGTTCCTTGGCTTGGTCAATTAATTTGTTCATCTGTATCACTGATTTTAGGTTTTATTTTTGAGTGCTTACTACATTCTATGAGCTGGGCTCAGCACTTTGGATAAAACAACTCAATTAATTCTGATAGCAACTCATGGAGTAAAATACGTTTTTCCTGCTTTATAGGTCACAAAAGAGGCCTTGACATACTCAGAAACTCACCCTCTGGTTCTCATGCCTCTGGTACTTAGTGTTCATGGCATATAATTTCATTCAATGAAAAAATGAAAAAGTAAGTATAAACTGGATTCCACAGTTAATCTGAGGAACAATGTACATGCGCTTTCAGTATGGATTAAATAATGTACATGCGCTTTCAGTATGGATTTCTTCTAGTACTTCACTAGAAGTGGAGGCAAATTTTGTATTAAAATATTTAGAATTACTTAATTTCTCCTTCTCTGCCTGGCTTTTTTTATTCTTACCCCTTAAATCTTCCGAATACTGCTGATATTCTTTAGTCTTTGTGCTGTTTTCCTTAAGGTCACTCCATAATGTATTATCTTTGTTTGCTCATGACCAACCCTTCCAGGCTTTGTTTACTCTTATCTCAAAATCCTAAAGTACTTTTTCCAAGTATTTTGCTAGAAGACTTTTGTGTTCTTCAATAAGCTCACCTGAAGATTACATTACTTCCAAGGTCTCACCTTCCCTAGTATGTGTGCGGTTTTGGACCTTCAGCCCCTATTTGAATTCTCAGTGCTCTGTCCTAGCTATATCTATGATACTGGGGTTTTACAGAATTGTGAACAAGTACATTTTGAAGCAGAAAAATCTTGGAAATTCTTGCATTAAGTTCGACCAGTTATACTTCATGAGTAATGCTTCAATAAATCAAGCCAGAATTAAACAGAGTCTGATACTGGAATATGGACTGGGTAACACAATTTAATTATCAAATGACTGAGTCAGGGAAATTTTAGCCATTGAGAATTGCTACATATTGGAAAAGTCTATTGATGGGGAATACAAAATCATACAGACACACACTTAGATAACACATACACATTCACACACACATATACGTGGGTACGGTGGTACCTCATTTCACGAAATTTGTTCTACAATTTTGGTAAAGATGGTCACATTTCTTTTTGTCAGGAAAGATAATCTTGATTGTGTTTGTCACCTGATGCAGTTTGGAAACAGAAACAAAATTTTGTTGAATTGTTTACAAACAAAAACATAAATGACCTGAGGTACTACTGTATGCATATACCGCCCCCAAGAGACCACAAAATACACTAAGTATTATGCCAGAAGCGAATTTGTGAAACAGATGATATTCTCGCCTACACTCTGAGTAAATTCAGTCCACCGTCACTGAACTGCTATGTATAAGCCAGCAGGTAGAAAGATAAAAGAACATATACAACACCTAAATTAAAAATATTGCTTCAAGGCTAATAAATAGAAATTATTTATTTATATTTGCCTACATATTTGTCATTTATTGTTCTTGTCACTTATTTATCACATTTCCAAAAGCTTTAATAAATTTCTTAATTCTTAAATTCTAGTATTCATTTAGTAGAAGTTGCCTTGATGGCAAAACTCCACAATTTTTCGGATGACATGAAAAATTGTACGGCTGTGTGAGTCCAGCCTCACAATGTTATACTCTTATAGTTTAAAAGTAGTTTCTCATTATCACTCTTGGCAAGCTTGCTGCCACATTTATTGTTGTTAGAAACTTATTTGGGAAGTTATATTTGAAAAAATGTACTATAAAACAGCATGAGATGAGTAGTAAAATGAAACATTTACAATTTATATTAAAATAAATGAAATAAAAGTTTCAAAGAAAAGCAGAAGTAGACACAGATTCCTAGTCAGAAATTTTAATGAGCTGGTACCACTTTAACTAATGAGAAATGGAAAGACATTGATAAATAGAAATTTATGCATTTATCCATCTCTCTATCTATATTATCCCTGGGCTCAAATGTGAAATAATATTTATTGAAGCATATTGTTAATATTTTAAATTCAGTAGCATGTAATCTATGTGAAATGTTTCAACATAATTCAGACAACTTAAGTTTGTGACCAAATGCGATAAAAAGTAGAAAGGAATAAAAAAGGTTGAAAACAGACAAATCCGCCTCCAAATGATACAAAGGTCAGAAAGGAGCTCGTAACTGAAATATTATTTTCTACTAAGTGGTCATGGATCGAAAACTGAGTTAAATGACCCTAAGTTATTACAAGCTGATCAGGCCTGTAATCTCCCAAGCAAGTGGACGGTGAAGGTTTAAATAAATGAGGCAAACAGATACGATTTTAGGGCTCCGGGAGGGACTAACTCTCTCACGTCTTCTTTTCTCTGAGTTAGCCCAAGACTTCTCTGGGCAACCCGTATTGATTTGGTTTGCAAACAAAGGAAAGGGAGACTCAGGAAAAGCACGAGGAATCTCACAGGACCTTGGGAGACTTCTTTCAAGTAATAAATTATGTCATTTAGGAGAACTACCTTATCTTTAGGTTGGTATTTACTGTAGGAATGTGGAGCCAGATGCCCTCAGCTGCGGTCTCCTTGTTCTTGAGGAGTCACAGCCTCACAGGCCACTACAGGCCTCGGCAGTGACCCGTGACCCATAGAGATTTATTTACTATGAGTCAACTGCCCATCTCCACACAAGGGGCCTAAGCTTTGGACTGCTCCCTAGTAGACATGAAAAGTAGTTGGTTAATGTTAAATCCGACTCAGAGCCATTTTACAGTGGTCTCCGTCAGTAACGAAAATATTACAGTCAAAAACTTGTAGGTCTGGAGATATAGCTCAGTGCTAGAGTACTGGTCTAGTCTCTCCAGAGCCCTGAGAATGCCTATAAAGCAGACCTTGGGATTAAAAACCAGAAAGAGTAAGACTAAAAAGAGGCTAATGTACCTCTCAAGATAAAAAGCGCACTAAGAGAAACAATTTAAACTGAAATTAGTGATAAACACAAAAGCAAGAATTAAAATTGAAGTGTGCAAAAATGATCAACAAAAGCACAGTTGCTTAAACAAATATCTCACACAAACACTAAGTTGATGCAGAATTTATATAAGATCATGACAAATGCATTGGAGTAGCTATAGATGTTTTATATGTAAACATACTGAATATTATTTTAAAAATTTCTACACATACATTAGAAAATGTACATGAAGTAGGGAAATTTCTTAAATTATCATATTAAAAACAGCTGTAGATGCTATAGCTCAGGAATTAAAATAGCACTATTCTTCAAAATGAACAAACAAGCAATAAAGCTCAAGACTTGCTCTATCGGTAAGACAGTTCTGCTGACATGTGAAAGACAAACATAGAATTGTTTACCATGATGTCTTAGGCAGACTTTCCTAGAAAGGCTGGAATGGCTTGACTAGCCTAAGCCTATATTCTTCTATCAAGTCACCAGAGTAAATATCATGATACAATATTTTAAGCACTTGAACCTCACAAGGAACTGTGGCCAGAATATATTTTAAGAACTTCTGAGGGTCACTGGGGGGTTAAAGCAGTAGTACCTCACTCACACGGCATACCTATGTCTGGTCGACTTTAACTTTTGGCTTTACAGAGTTACTTTGGAGCACAGGCTATTGAAGAAAACCCTTCTGGAACAATAATGGCCTTGGGACCAAGGATGAGGAATTTTGAAGTCACAATTGTGCCCAAAAATGATACATTTCACTGGTGACAACAGTTGACTGACTATTCCTGAGTTTAAACAGGACAGAGAAATAAAATCGTGCTATGGCAAGGAATACCTCAGGTACATTTGAGGTCTGGACAGAGGTTTTTAAACATTCATAAAATCAATCAGCCACAGTGCTTGTCTCAGATAAGAAACACAAAACAATACTCATTCTCTGTCACGAAGGCAAAATAAAAGCGAACTTCGGATATACATTCGGATACACAAATATGTAATTTTAATAAATTAGGTGATGATCTGGACAAGTTAGCTATCCATATAGTGTGTGGGGAGACCTAACTTTTAGAAATACTTTGGAAAGAAATTTGTTAGTATATTGCAAATTTAAAAAGTGACATTCCTCTGACTTCTACTCATTTAAATATACATCAAGACAGACTTTCATAGGATTACTAGGAGACACACACAAGTATAATGTTAAATAATTGCTTTTAGTACCTTCAAATTAGAAATAGCTTAAATTTATGTTAACAATAAAATGAATGCATTATTAATATTGATGCACTGTTTAATGTGGCCCAAGTAATTACATGAGTAATATTTACATAATAAAATCATATCCAATAACAGTAGACTACAGTAGCCTACCTACCAGTGAAATTTATTCAAAGATTATTATTTAAGCAAAGATAGAATCTCTGAATTAACATATAATATGACTATTAATAAAAATCACAAAATAAGGAAATTGTTATTTTTAAATAATTACTTATATTGATTGTCATGATTGTAAGGATGCATACATAGTTAAAAATTAGACAACTGAACAAAAATACTTACTTAAAATCATAATGAAAGGACAAAATAATCATAGTTTGTAGGTTTTTATAATCAAAGAACTATCAATACCCTCCCCACTTGATTCTTTCCTTTCATAATGCCAGGAACCTATTAGTAATTGAAATTTTTCTTGCTTAATTCTACATGAAAAGAATAAAGGTTTTTCTATTTAATTACAACTAAGATAGATTTGTGTTAAATTTAGTGCTATAATATACTGGCTTAAAATAATTATTTTCAGAATATCAAGTGGGATTGGAATACCAATACACCAAAGATGATGTTTATACAGTACTTGAAAATTATGTCTTTTCATTTAAGAACAAAACTGAGTTTACATCTTAAAGAAAAATCCTCCTCACAGCAGTAATCGTATTTTCTTTAAGCAATTTCTGTTTTGGCCTTTGCCAATCTGACAGGATTTCAGGCATACAAATTGCAGTCTGCTTAGTTTAGCCAAATCAACTTGAAAAGTTCTGCCCATAAAAATCTCTCAATTCTCTAGCTCTCAAACAGATTTAAATGAGGAAAATCTGGTACTTAATGTTCTCCTGGTGAGGTTGCTTAGCGACCGCTCCACCCTGCAGCTCAGACTGTTAGGTGTAAAGTTAACTACTCCAACTCTTTTCAGAATACAAGTGAACATAAAGACAGATATAAAAAAATACCTGCAAAAGTCATTTGTCACATCTTTGTTCAGGCTAAATGAAATTTAGATATCACCTCCATTTTCTTCTTAATAAATGAGATTTCTTAAGCAGCTATGCATTCATAATTTTAGAACTAATCATAGTTAGTTGTTTAAAAAGGTTACCTTCACTGATTTAAAAAAGTTGAGTTTAAAATAGCCTGTATATATTAGGTGACTTTTAACCACATCAATAAACATGTTAGTTAAGTAAATACTTTAATTCAGTTGATTTATTTATTTTAAAAGAGAGATGGTTTGGAAATAAAGCACAAGTGTAGAATTTATTGTAAGCTTACCAATTTAAAATGGTTTCAAAGAACATGTAAGCTATTGTATAAACTTCTATCCCTAACATATCTAAACGCATACTTTCTTGAGTAGCTTTTATCTCTTATGTTGTCAAATCTTGAGTTTTGTGAATATTAATAAGGGTTCTAATCAAGAAAGCTGTAATGAAAATAACTTGTCAAATGCCCAACTTCAGTTGTTACTGAAATTCTTATTTCATCCATATTCTATTCTGTATTACTTCTACCTGTAACTTTGAATTTGAACCCATTACAAAAATGCTCATCAAAGTCTTCTTGAAGAAACATGAATTACATTCTTCTTCTTTTTAATGTGCCTGTGAAATAATGAGGAAGATATGGTGTAGAAGACATTTAAGCCTGGCCTAGCACTTTGTTAGCATGAAATAGTGTGTCTTGTGACACTTTCTCTGTAGATGAATCAGTTGTAAAAGCAAAAGCCAAAACAAAAACAAAACAAAAAACGAAGCTAATTTGTAGAAATACATAATTTCTATTCTATTCCTTTAATACAGATAACTAATCCAACTTTGCAATCATTTATGGGGTTGTGTTATAAGTCTTACTCTCTAGTTATTTGCCTGAAGTCATAAAGAGAACTTTGAGTTTTCTCTTAATCACTAATTAAGTGAAAATAGCATAATTAATACCTGTTGAGATGCATTATTGAAACACATTGTATTTAAGAATGAGAATAGTTGCATTACTCAGGAAAATCTATCTAGGTTTAGTATTTTCCAGGGAATTATGATGTGTGCACTAGAAAGAAACATTTAGGTTACAGCTAAACTCTGTTCAAAACTATTGCTACTTGGTTCACTCATGAATTTTCTCAAATGAACATCACCTTTTGACCTGAAATGAAAATTATTTTAACTATTTTCCAAAGCTGATTATAATGTGAACATCATCACTGAGGAAAAATATAGCTTTAATTCCCATTCCTCTGCTATTGTTAACAAAATGAAAAAAAAAAACATTTTCATTGGCAAAGTGTCAAGCATTTCACACCAAGCAGGTAATACTTAAATAAAGAATAAGGCTGAAAAACTACATAGACTCAAGGCTGAAACTAGCATGGGAACCAGAAGTTCAGAGTTCTTATCTTAGGTGCAAAAACAATACTATTTTGAATATCCATGACAGTATTTCTGTGCCTAAAATTCTGGAATGTCTTCTGTACTCAGGTATAGGGAAATTATAAACACACAAATGAAAGAAAGCAAATTGTAGACAAATTATAAACACTTTTCCATAAGAATTATTTCTCTTAGATTGATCCGTTTGATAATGCAGATGGAAAATGAATCACAGAATTTCCTAAGCAGGAATTTAGTGTCTAGAAGTTGTCTTTAAATCCTCTTACTGTTGTTGACCTAATGCTCTCTTGTTCTGCGGAGTGTGCCCAAGGCAGTTCTTCCTGTCAGTGCCTGAAAAGAAGCATTGATTCTCTCCTAACTATTCAGTACAGCGCAGCCTGGCAGATTAAGAGAGGTGCTAATGGCAAGATCGGAAGAAGCCAGAAACTTTTCAGAGGCATGGGGAAGCATATAAGATGCAGAAAAGAAGTTATAGCCGGCATTAAAGAACAAACACATAGAAACAGAGGCATTTATTGAAGAGTATAAAAATGGATATAAAAAGCAGGGCTGCCAATGAGAAAAAGATAAAAGAGAGACAGAGTGGTGTTCCGTGAATAAACAAGCACCATTTGGGTAAAGAGGGAGGTGGAGGGTAAAAAGGTGAGATGGCGAACACACCTGGTTTGCAGAAGCGGGAGACTGTAGTCAAGAAGTTCGACTTTGCACTCAGTAAAAGGCTGGAAGGGTCTCCGGCACAGGCTGCGTACCTTTTCCTGTACCAGAAAATGAAATGCTAAGAGGTTTCATTATTGCACTGGAGCAGATAATTAGGCAATTAAAACTATTAAAATTTGATAGAATATCAGAACTATAAAGCATGCCTGCCAACCTTTCAAGCTAAGACTTGGCTCTTGAAATGTAACCCTTGCTTTTAAAACTATTAGTGCTTTGTTGCTTTCCATCATCGAGAAACACATACTGACGGCAGAAGTATGTTTCCCTTCACAAAATATAACACATTTATAAGAAATTCATATATAGAAATTGAGGAAACAGGCGAGCAATGGGAGAAAAGATGTATGAATTAAATATAACCATATGAACTAAGAACAACTCTTTGAGAGAAAGACTGATATAAAAATCCTTTGCGAAAAGGATGGGTGCAGAGGCACAGGCATTCGCATAACTAATGAAATTGTTCCACATTTTTGTAATTTCAAACATATATACATGTGTTACATACAAATACAATAATGTAAGAAAAATATCTGAGCAACTGGAAGACAAATTCAATTTAAGATTAATAGTGACATTTCTGATAGAGGAATATTGCTACAATCTTTAAGTAGTATGCAGATTAGAATTAACAAGGGTTTTCTAGTACTTTAATGCAAAGAGGACAGTAACTGGACTTTGAATTCTTACTAAGACAAGTTGGAAAACATGTTGATTCTGGACAAATCAAGTCTCCTTTGTTATTCTACCTCAGAAATAACATCCTATCTACTTGTCATTGGACCATTACTATAGCAACCTCAAGGTCTAGCATGTGCTATAAAAATAAACTTAGATATTTAAGCTAAAAGAATTCTGAGAGTCTAGTCAATTTTTGATTGCTTAAACTCCTAATAAGTCATAGTTAAAATGTGCATGACGACTGACTTCATATTTTATACTTTAGATAAAGATTAGATCACACTTAGAGAATATTATGATGTTTAAAAAATTATCAGCAATGTGTTACATATAAATTACTGAGTAAAATATGGTAAATTATCTAGAGAGTCTGGTTTTTCACATTTACAGTAACACTGAGGACTTAATCTGTCAAGAGAAACTATGACTTTCAATAATAAAATAAGCAAAATTTATCTACTAAGCTGAACAAACCTCATTTCAGAGAGGTATTTAATGAGACAGTGTTCAAGGCTGCCTGACAAAATAACTGATTAATAAAGCGCTGGAATATCCTGCTTTCTTTTGGAAAGATGTATTCATTAAAGCCTTACCACATAGTTGTGTTCAAAAATAAGAAAAGAAGGTTTCCGCAGATTAGAAACAAAGAGAGTATACTACATTGTGAGTAGGTGTTAAATTCATATGCCCACAGAGAGACAAGATGAAAATATGGATTTCAAGAAATGGGCTTTAAAACTCACATAATATTCAGGGTGAAAACTTCTTTGAATAAAGTCAGAGGTCAAAAAGGAATTGTATTGTCTGAAAACAAATATGTCTTCTGTCAGAGGACCTTACCTGAAGAAAGTTACCAACATAGGCTGAAATATAGGAAAACCTAACCATTAAGTACCCAAAAACCTAAGCATCACTCACTGCCTGTCAGTTTTAGTAAAATAAAGAATGCAAATTAAATTTAAAATGGATAGCACCTGAATTCACAATGACATTAAGACTTATGACATATTAACAAATGTACGCACTAGTTTAGAATTTACCAGAAAAAAAGAAACACGGTAAAAGGAACGTACAGAGACATTGTGAAAGTTTATCAGTGCTTAAGGTTAACTTTTATACACAAACTACAGAACATTCTGGGAATATTACCACTTGGAATCACTAAGTTCCTAAGGAGAATTCAGCAGGGAAAAAGGGAATGTAAAAACTTCTTAGGAATTGTGTTTTTCTTTCTTTACTATAATCTTCAGCAGAGAATGTGATAATTTGAGATTGTCAGGCACCCTGAGTAGAGGGCTTTCTAAACTTGGAAGTTAATTCTATGACACTGCTACTGGTTTATAATATTCCCATAGTTTGGAACAAAATAACTGCCATAATAAAAACATAAAATATTGCAAAATTTGGGAAATAAAAATAGACTTTAATTTAGGAATTAAATATATTTTTAAGAGTAAAAAACCTCAGGGCTTCCTGATACTGTTTTTCTTTGAGTAAATTTATTGAATAATATAAATATCCATGAATTTAAATTTTAAGCTACTTTTGTAATTATTACAGTTTACATTACCTTAGAACATTTTTATCTTTCTCCATAGAACTTTCAACTCAAAAGTTTTGTATATCTCTGTGTATTTACACTTGGTAGCACCTCCTAAATTGGACTGGGTTAATATTTAAGTTTTTGATAGGTTTTGATTTCAGTTTAGTGTGTGGTAAAAGCTGGGTGCTTGGTTTTAATCTTGAGCGTGAGGAAAGTCAGTTTTTCCAGGACTACTTACTAAAGAGCCTTTTTCCAGAAAAAATGTTTAGTTACTCTATCAAAAATAAGGTGACTAAGTATGTTTAGAGTTGTTTCTGCATCTTCTAATCTTTTCTGCTGATCCTTGGATCTGTTTGTGTTTTGCCAGTACCATGCAAATATCACAAAGAAACAACAATTAAGATGTCACCTTATTGGAATGCTTTTGCACAGTGAAAGAAACCACCAGCAGAGTGAAGAGACAACTCACAAAGTAGGGAAAAATCTTAGCCAGTTGTTTCTCAGACAAAGGACTAATATCTAAAACATAGTATTGAAGAATTGAAAAAAAAAATTAATTTTTTTGATTTTTGATCAAATTTAAGGACCTGATTCAAAAATGGGTACCTGAGATGAATACACATTTCTCAGATAAAGAAATAGAAATAGCAGATAAGTATATGCAAAAAAATTCGAAATCACTGGTCATTGGAATGGCGCAAATTAAAACAATGCTTGAGATTCCTTATCACTCCAGAAAGGATCAACCATTAAAACAATACTGGCAGGGTTGTGGAAGGAAAGGAAGGCTTTTCCTCTGTTGGTGGGAGTGTAGATTGGCTTAACCACTGTGGAAATTAGTGTGAAGATTCTAGAGCTAGATCTAGAGGTTATTAATATTATTATTATATAGCTATTCTAATTTTTGGTATTTCCCTAAGAGAATTAAAAACATCATACTACAGCAATATATACACATCTGGGCTTACCGTGGCATAGTTTGTAGCAGCTAAATCTTGGAAACAAATATAATGACCATCAGCCAATGAATGGGTAAAGATTTTCTTTATGCAATGGAGTACTACTCTGCCATAAAGAAGGATAAGCTTGAGACAATTCTAGCTAAATGGATGCAACTGGAGACCATACTCTTAAGTGGCATAAATTGGACACATGTGTTTAAATACTGCATTGTTTCTCTTGTATAAGAAACTGAAGGTACAAATAAAGACCAAAAATAATAATAGATACAGGGAATGATGAACAAAATGATGAAATGAGAATGGGAACAAGAGATATAGGGAGGAAAGGGCAAGAAAAAAAAGCAAAGTGGAAAGAAAACATGGAA
Organism: Dinomys branickii; assembly: GCA_004027595.1. NCBI lineage: Eukaryota > Metazoa > Chordata > Mammalia > Rodentia > Dinomyidae > Dinomys > Dinomys branickii. Next base: position 43,992 of record PVLD010010686.1, on the reverse strand, counting down.
ACACAGTTTTTGCAAATAAGGAGAAGGAGACGGGAGAAGAACGGAGAAAAGGGAAGCAAAATAGACCATTTACAGGATCAAATTCCCTATGATGAATGTGATCATCATGTATATCTAAAATGTAGAAATAAAACTAAACACACAAGTACACAAGAGTACTGGCCACAATGCATAGTTTCCTCTCTGATCTTCCAATTTGGCTTAATGAATTTGTACATTTGTAATAAAATTCCATTTAATTTGTGTCTTATGAATAAGAGAAATGTGTTTCCCAAGGTTCTGGAAGCTAAGAATACCAAGTTGAAGGTGCTGAAAAGTTCAGCCTATGAAGGATCTCCCTCCGGTAAAAACCAGAGCCTTCCCGCTGTTTCACCACATGGTGAAGGGTCCAGACGCTCTCTTATCTGAGGGCACTGACTCCATTAATGAGGATTTGGCATCTGCAATTTAAGCACCTCCTGAAAGCTCATGTCCCGCTAGCATTTCACTGGCGATTAATTTCAATGTATGCATTTTGAGAAGACACAAACATTTAGACCATAACACAGTTAAATATCTGTTTGGTTGATCGTTACTTGTGAATTTCATTGGCAGTGACATTTCTTCTTTTCTGAGCTAAAAAATGTTTAATTATGTGTGTATTTTTCTTTAATTATGAAATTGTGCTGATTCAGTCTAGTAACTGATATAATTTCTGTCATCTGATGTTCTTCCTAAATAGAACCTTTTTTATTGTGATCATTTAATTTTTCTTTCTGATCTGTTCTTTCATAATTCTTGTCTCTGATACTAAGTATTGCAGTTTAATATCAATGAAATTTAAAAGAACTAGTTTAAAGTGTAAAATGTTTATCTCTTAATAATTAGCTATTGTTACATAAAGTAAACCATTAATTTTTTAAAAATATGCTTTTTGTAATTTTATAACATAACATTCATTGAATCAAAGTTACTCTTTGAATATACTCAGCTTTGCTTAAAATATGCCAGACTTTTCAACATTTGCATTCTATTTTTAAAAATTATCATTTTCTAAAAGTTTATTTCTGAAGCGCAAAGATTTCTACTTAAGTATTTGCTTTTGACATACAAATTTTTATAATTTCAGCATCCATTATAATGAATGATAATTTTAATTTCGGTTACTGAAGTCACAAGCAGACAGAAATCTAGAGAAAAAAATGGGAAGTAGGAAGAAAGAAAATGAAAGAAGGAGAGAAGGGAAGGAAGGAGAAAGGGAAGGAAGGAACAAAGGAGAGAGGTAAGGAAAGGAAAAGAATGATAGGGAAAGGGAAGGGGGCAAGAACAAAAAGAAGGAAATAACAAGAAAAGAAAAAAGTTTAATCCACACACATACCCTAGTGTTCCTCAAAAATTTTTGGTGTTCAAGTTAAAGAATTTATTGGAAGTTTATCAAATAAAGCAATGATTCTATGCCCTTTATACTTTGGCAATAGTATTGGCCATTATATAATTATACGTGTAAATTACTACAAAAATATTCATCACAGACAGGAAAAAGATTGAAACTTTTAATACTTTTTATAAAGGCCTCAGAAGAGTATGAGGTTTGACATAATGTGTTAGCAATAATACCTTGCAGCTAATAGCTGAAGGCAGAAGAATCATAATGCTAGAGAAGTTCTCTTTATTATCTTGCCAGGTAATTGTCAAAATTATGTTTGGTGCCAATAACAAAACTAGAGAATATGGTTGCTGAAGAGTATGATTCATAAACATAACACTCGATACAGATAAAGCACAAAACCAGATTGTTAAATCTTTCTTTTCTTTAGATGGATCTCATTTTGTTGCCCACCCTGGCCTTGAACTTGTGGACTCAAACAATTTACTTGCCTTAGTCCTCCCAGTACTTGGGACCATAAGCTTGTGCCACTGCGCGCAGCTTCCTTTTGTGGTCTCCATTGCAGTGTTGGCTCCAGGCTTGCAGCCTTATGTACTGCCCTTCCATGGGTATATCTGGCTTCTGCAGTCCATTTATGAAATCTGCGTGGCACCTTTCCTGACACCCTCAACTCTTGTATTTTAAATGTCTGTAAAACCGGTACCATGTGGATGATGCCAAGTTGTGCTGCCAGGGCAAGCAGTAGACAGCCCCCCTTGGGCCATAGCTTCACGGTCCCTGAGTGCCTGTTGTCTGAGTGCTATGGAATGAATACTTGCAAATTATTTCCTTAGATGGCTTTTCGCTAACACTGTGCCTGTGACTCAGTTCTCAAAAGGAAACTTTACAGCCTGCTAACCCTTGAGGCTGCAAAATGGGAGGTCTTGCTGATTCACGTTATGCTGTCAAACTGTTTTTCCTGTTCTCTCGTTTTAAGGTATTTGTCCTTTTTAAAATATACTAATCTTTTCAGCAAACAATCCTCTCCTGCTCTATGTTTGTGGGCTCTTTCTTTTTGCCAAAACTGAAACCTTTTTTAGGTTCGTATTTTGTTCCTATTTCTCACCACAGATTTCCCTCAGAACAGTAAGCACTAGCCATGCCTTAACGTGGACTGAATTTTCCTCTGCCAGATTCGTTATTCTGATTATCTTAATGTCAGTGTCAACTAAAGTCTTAGGCCTTAACAAAATATAGGTAAATTTTCTGCTAGAGCACAGCATGCATAGTCTGAAGTTCAATTGCCACTGGAATCCTTGCTCCCAAATGAGACCTCCTGTGCCTGATTTTTATCAGAAAATTTCTACCAGAATTCTAATATTCAGAGTTCCAATGATTTCTGAGTTCCAGCAGACATCCTAGTCTTTTTTTTTTTTTTTTTTTTTGCGGTACTGGGGATCGAACTCAGGACCCTGCGCTTGCTAGGCAAGCGCTTATTCCACTGAGCTATATCCCCAGCCCCCTGATTTCTGAGTTCCAATCAGAATCTCCTGCCAACCTTGGCTTATGGCATTTTAGGACTGCTTCTCCAGCTACCATATCCAAACCTTACCAAACTCCTCCTGTGAGCCAGTTCCAAAGGCTTCTGAACCACATGGTCAATTAGCACCACACCAAGGACTCCACTTCTGTGGCACCAAAATCTTAGGCACTTTTTCTTGTCGCTGGGACAAAACAACTGACACCTACAACTTAAATGAAGAGAGGTTTCTTTTCACTCTTATTTCAGAGTTTGGGTCACATGGTGGACAGGCCAGGTGTGAAGGAAGGCGCTTTCATGTCCTGGCACCCGGGATGCAGATTGTAAAGAGTGCAGCAAGGGAAGGGGTTATACCATTCTGGGTCATACTCCAGTGTGAGTCACCTCTTCCTACCAGGTGTCAGTCTATAATGTCACTTTTAGCTATTGTGCATGCAGGACTCAGTGACCTTTTCAAAGCTCTGCCTGTGAGTTCTGAGACTTTGGAGAAACATCCAGATGTAAATCATAGCATCCTCTAAGCTCTGATTAAATCAGAGAGAAGTTTGATGTGAATGTAGAAAGGAGAGTCCCAGCTTATGAATATAAAAGAAAAGTAGGAAAAACATTCTCACTTTTTAACAAATATTCTGAAATGATGTCAGCTTGCATGTAACTCCTCATTTTTGGACATCTAGCTAAGTAGATCTTTGCAAATGATAACATATAAACATGTAAACAGACTCACACACATAAAATTCAGTATTCGTTCATATTTCCTGTATTTAAATTGCAGCTGGTGGATTAGGAAGCAGTATCAATATGACTTTGACAGGTATTTCTAGTGTATGTCTTTTAGAAAGCAATAGTAGTACATGCATAAGCAGGTTCAATTATCATAGTTTCCTGAATAATTATCATCATAGAATTATGACTTTGAGGTCATAGTATTAAATTACATGTTCAAATGAAAGTGTACCTGGGAGAATGTTTTGGCTTAGTTGTGCTTTAGAGAAACACAGTGTTTAGATAAGCTTACTATCTCACATCTCCTAATAATAATTCGTTTTTTCTTTGGGTAATTATTAAAGAGAAAAGTTTGAAAGAAAATAATTGTTTTTGAGAACTATTTTGGGAATTCTCATAACTAAATCAGCCTATATATTTTCCTGATGTAGACTAAAGCAATGAAGTGTTTCTTGTAATTATATATCTAGCAATTATTCTGTAGCTATGTTATGTAACATGTGCTAAATATATCTATCTAGTGTGATATGTGCTGATAGTATACCTATGTACTTGTATCATGTTTGTATTTATGAATGTCATAATTGTATAAATGTATATTACCTATAATAGTAATATATCAGTAATATAAGCAACAACATGTCTATATGTTATGGGTTGAATCATGTCCTTTCCAAAATTCATATATTGAATTTCTGAACAGTAACACCTCAAAAATTACCTAATATAGAAATAAGCAGATTTCATTAGTTAAGATAAGGTCATACTAGAGTATGATTACTCCCTAATCCAACTGATAATCTTATAAAAATGGGAAATTTGAATCCATACATGCACAAGGAAAATGTCATATGAAAATGAAGGTAGAGATTAAGTGGTGATTCTGCAAATCGAATAATTCAAAAAGTGACCAACATAGCACCAGAAGAGAAGTAGCAAAGAGATTCTTCTTCACAGAATCAATTCTGCTGATACTTTTATTTTGGACTGTTAGGCTTTAGAGCTATTAGACAAGATATTTTCATTGTTTTAGCCATGTAGTTTGTGGAACTTTATAGCATCTCTAGACAATTAATTTGCTATATTATAGCATAATACAAAATATAGTTATATGTGTACTTAATACTGATATATTTATACTGATATAGTTATCTACTTATCTAATATAAAATGTAGTGTCAAGATTCTGAAAGACACAAGAAATTCTAAGATAAAATAAAAATGTGATCAGTAGGTTAAATGAGGGATCATTTTATTTTACTCAAATAACTGAAATCCAGAAGCTTCAGTTGTAATTGTGCTTGTTGATGTGGGTAATGTTTATGCAAATGCAATAGCTTATAGAAAAATAATAAAGTGTTGGGAATGATCTTTGAGGTTATTTAATCCAGTGCCTGTCACAATCTTGGTATACTTTTAGTAAGATCCCTGAATGACAGCCAATTATTTCCTTTCATAGGAGCAGAGCCAGGAGTAGGACTGACTGCCTAGAGGCACCAGGGAAGAGCTTAAAAGAAGAAATGATAATTAGACTGAGTTGAAACATAGAGAAGAAAGGCAGCTTCGCCTAAGGCTAGAATGTAATGTGTGGGAGTGAAAAATGTGGGAAGTTCTTTAAAAAACTGACCTGGCCAAATTGGGAAGAGCCGTACTTTCTGAGCTACTATTGTATAAATTCAGGTGTGCTGCTGCACTGCAGGGGGATTATGGGCACCAAAAATGTTTTCACCGTATGGGAAAGGATAGAAAATTGAGATGATGGGTATATTTGGACATCACACCCTGTGCACATATGTTGCCATATCACCTGGCACGCATAAATATGTACAATTTTTATGTTTTAATGTGTATGTTAGAAAAGAAAAACAAGAGTGTTGAAATGTCTTACATACTAGGAAGGCTGTGGAACATTTTAAACGTAAGAGTAATGAGATACAAAGCAAATGTTTCATTATTAATACATACAGATTTTAGAAAGCTTATATTTGTGAAAGAAGAGAAATACTTTGCAGAAAACCAAGACTCAGACAGCACTATCTAGAAAAGATATCTACTCACTTGCTTGGTACTGATTTGCAGTTCCGCATTTGAGATCGTTTGATTACTGGTCGTATCTCTCAGATTCCGCTGCACTTGTCTCTCACTACCATGACTTCCAAGCATTGGCTCTACTGAAATTATGCAATACTGTATGAATATGCATTTTCTCTATAGTACTGCGCCCGTAGATAAGCTCATCTTATGGGGTGAAATCACATTCCCCTATTGTAAAGGCTATCAAAATACTATTTATCTTTCAGATACTACTCAAAAATCGCTAAAATTTTGAAGTACCCCTGTGACAGTGAAGCTGAGTTGTCAAGTGTACTGGCCAAAGACTCCTGGAATGGTTACCAGATCATGGGGGCCATATACTCGTCAGCATTAATCCCCTGAGGTTAGGAGTTCATTGCGCTGTTGGGGTGTGGCCTGGCCGAGTGTGGGTAACTGGGGTGCGCCGCCCTTAGAGGACCTACCTCTTGCTGGTGCTCTGATTCCCTGCTCTGCTTCCCAGCCACGGGGAACTAAGCAGTCTCGCTCAGCTCATACTTTCTTCAGACTTGGTGCCAGACAACTAAAGACTGAGTTCTCTGAAGCCGTGAGCCATTGAACCTCCTCTTTAAGATGGGGTGTCAATATTTTTCCCAGCACCGGGAAAGCTCACTAATACAATCTCCAGGCAGCCAGAACAGCGCTATACCTTGCCCGTTTTGGCTTTAAGGCATTTTGAATTTCCCTCTACAGCAGACCTTAACTCATTGTATTATTCATACTTGTCTAACTTTGTGACTGTATAACCAGAAATGTATATCACTCTAAGATTGATAATAGCATTATATGCTTTACATCATTGATTTTCAGTTTATTAAGCATAGAGTTTTGTATGCAACATAATGCTAATAAATATTATTTATATAAAAAGGATGAATGTTCACTTTGGTGATTTTCATGTTGGAAATTAGAGGTTCACTAAAATGACATATTAAAGACCATCTTTCTCATATGCCCATTACACACAGACACACAAAACTAAGTGGACAGTTCTCCATATAGATTAACTTCATTGCTTTTCATTATTATTATTATCATTACTATTTGTTTTTCTAAGCCAGAGCCTCATTCTGTAATTCAGGATGGCCCGGGACCCTGGGTTCACAATATAGCCCAGGTGCTGGGATTTCAAGCTTGTACCTCCATGCCCAGCCTACTTCTCAGTACTTTTGTGACACTGCTGTATACTTATGATGCTAAAATGTCATTAACATTTGCTGAAATATCAGTAATCAATGTTGATATTTTAGAAGAGCTTGTTTATGATTGAATTTATAGGTAAACTATTTCAAATGAAGATATAGATTATATATATATATATATATATATATATATATAACAAATGTAGAGAAAGACCACAAAGTTTATTATACAAGGAAATTGTCGCATCTTAACTCTTGTCTTAATCTACTCTTGTACTTTTTTCGAAGCCCATTAAAAGGTTTTTTAAAATCAGAATTTGATCTATATGGTTTAAAACACAGGGAAGTGATCATGAAAATAATATTCAGTGAGAAGATAATAAGATGACTATGTCTCAGATTTAGTTCTCTTTCACTCTTCCATTATAGCTGCAGTTCATTACCAGGTCTGGGTGCAGAGATCTGACTTTGCAGATTTGTGTTGAGGTCATGATGTTGAATGCATGGCATAGTGGGAACATCTGGACTTGCTTCTCTCTAGAACTGTCTGTTGGCCACAAAGAAACTGCTTGATGTGCTGGCAACAGCAAGTGGACACCTCAGTAGCTTTGATTTATGTCCTGGTGTTTTTGGACTCATTTCAGCTTTGCTGCCTTAGAAGACCCTTCTGGCATCGGGATGAGGATTCTGTTCAGCTGTAGTCCAGAGCTGGAAAAGTCCTTCCTGCTAAGAGAAAATCCTGGAAAAATACAGCTAAAACCTATTGGTTAATTTTAATATCATTCAAATAGTAGGCTTAGGTCACAGTGGATGCCAGTGTTTCTCATATGAGCATTTAAAACAGAAAATGGTCATAAAATATTTTAAAGTTGATGGGACTTTTTTCAGCCTTTTTTTGCCCAAAACCTTACCCTTGAGCCATATAATCATTAGCAATTTTCAGTTATTGCCTCCCTTCACAATCCTTCTTCCTGCCATAAAATGAAGTTATGGAACACTGCCTGAATGAATTCCTTACAAAACTTGTAAGTCTGATGATCATGTGTAATGTATTTTTCAACACATTCTTTATATTTGTGGGAGACTGTGCATATATGCATATATAATATATGTGTGTTTGGGATTCTACATGTGAATATAACTTTGTGAGTAAAGTCCTTAATTATATTTGGTCAATTAATGAAATATTCTTGTTAATAATTAACACAGATAAGATATAATTTATCAATCTTAAAGTTGCTTTATGGAAAACCTATAGATTCAAATTTTTAACACTTTAGATCTAGCTTTTAAAAATAATTTCAAAATTTCTAAGCAAGTTTGCTACTTTAGTTACCTAGAATTGGTTTCTTTTCTTAATGTTAATATTTCTTTTTTCAGTTTCTCTTCTATTCTTTTTGGTATCTGGAATTGAACTCGTGACCTCATGCTTGCCAGGCTGGTTTTCTTTTAATAGTGCAGGATAAGTGATAACGAAATGGTTAGGAGCAAGATCTCAAGGGTCAGACTATGTGGCCAACCTCTAAATTGGGAATAATAATATGCTCACAGCATTATTGTAAGGACTAGATAAAATTATACTTCTCAAAGGCTATCATCTGATGGCCTTAAAAACCCACTAATCAACACCATGGTTTGCACTATTAATCTGGGGTTATTTCTTGTAATTTTTCTGATGATGCAAGTAGAAGTTGACCCTGTCACCTTATATTTCTTCATCTTCTTTTCCAACAAAGATGGGAAGACCTTCTACTTAGTCAGTTGTTCATTCATAGATTTGCTAGGTGATTCATAGATGAAAGCAGTTTCGGTAACACTATACATTATACACATGCATAAAGTGATTTCGTTCTTAAAGCCTACGGCTCTCTACTCTAAGGTTTACATATTAAAACTTCACCGCTGGAAACTGTCGGGAAAGAAATGCTAGGTATAATGTGGCCCAATGGCTTTTAAAATTTAGTTGAAAGGAAAAACTCGGTATAGGCTTGCTTCAAAGCTATGACTATTGCACATGTTCCTTTGGAATGCAGTTCTGAAGATACTGTTTAGTTGTTGTTCTTTCAATAAGTGGAAGGAATCATTGCTGTAAAAAATCTTAACTCAGATCCTAAAGAATTAAGGCATATTTTAAAAAATATCCTCAGTTTAAAGAATGTGAGTACCCTACAATTATACTTCTTTGCAAATTCCCAGACTATTTGGACTTTAATGCCGAATTCTCTGATTTGGGGAACTGAAAATTACTCATTTAGGAAATTTCATTTGTGCTGACTACTCAGGAAATCAAAGAACTATTTTCTCAGGTTTTATTGTATTTGTTCTCCATTCTTTTAGTCATTTAGAAGTTATTACTAAATGATAACTGTGTTCCAGACAGTTTTCTTGATGCTGGGTTATAAGCGTGACACAACAGCCTAGAGTCTACTCCGTGGCCCATGGAGTATTATTAAGCTTTTTAGATAGGAAATATAAATGACCAACATGTAGAAAATAGAATTATAAACATTATCACATGTACTAGGAAGTTCTGTGAAAATGATAAAATACAGAACCGTAACAAAGGCCCCAGTTTGCAGAAGTGAATCCCTTTAGACATGAACTGAATTAGTCATGCATATGAATATCTGGAGGTAAAGTCTTTCAAGAAGTGGAAGAAACAATTGCAGCAATCCTAAACTGTACTGAATTTTTTTTTTTATCTGAGATTTAGAAAGAAGAGTAGTTTTAAGGAAGTTTGGTTAGTACACTTCAACAAGATTGTGTCAAAAGTGAAGAAGGAAGCTACACCTCCTCCCAAAGACCGAGGTAAATCCAAGACTGGTGGCCAAGAAGCCTTTGGGAAAATGATCCATAGCCACAAGAAAAGGAAGATCTGCCTGTTACCCACCTTTGGCAACGCAGTATACTGCAGGTCCAAAGGAGGCACCAGAAGAGCGCTCCCTAGGAGAAACAAGCTTGACCACTATCCCATCCTCAATGTCTACTTGATCACTGAATCTGCACTGGAGAGAACGTGTGGATGTCAAGGCCAACAAGTATTAAATCAGACTGTGAAGAGGCTGTATGATGTTGCTGTAGCCAATGCCAATGTCTTGATCAGAAATGAAAGGATAAACAAGGTATACATTTGACTAAGTCCTCCTCTGGATGTTGATGGTAACTCCTGCTTTGGATGTTGAGTGCTGCTAGAGATGTTTACATGCACAATTTCTGCAGCAGAAAGGAAGCAGTAGGATTAGTAACTTTGTGGGAAGAGCAAAAAGTTTGTAACTATAAGATTGTAACTGAGACCACCACAGAGTAGTTTGTACTGGTCTTTGTAGAACCCAGTAAGAGGTCAGACTATTTATCCAAGTGAAATAAATATCATTAGAGGACTGCAGAAAAAAATATTAGATTTATTTCTTATAAACATTTTGCCCAGAGGAGAGGGAATAGTCCAGTAGCAAGAGAGCAAAGGAATGAATCCTTTGTGAAATCTTTGCATTAGATGACTATTTGATCTTTTTAGGGAATGAAGAAATCGTTTTCTCAATGTATTCAGGAAAATAAAACATTTTGGCTTAAAAAACAAGTATTTATTAAGCAATTCATTCATATTTTTCCAATTAAAGGTCATCTTACTGATTAGTGTGCCAGCTTCCTGAACTGTGTTTTAAAAATGTGAGGAATTTCATGCAGTCCCGTATGTCCACTAGCTTTGTTACTGATGTTGTAAATTTAGGCTCCATTTTTTTTTAATTACCATTTTCCTTTTCTGAAAATATATTTGAAGTAATTACCTACAGAATACACAGTATAGCTTTGAAATCAGCCTTTAATCAATTGTTTTGGTATTTTTTCTTTTAAAATTAAAAATTAACTAATAATAAAGATAAAATCAAAACAACACAAAAACAAGAAAAATGATACATGATCTCAGAACAAAAAGATAGAAATTTACAATGGTTGCAACATTACATACTGTTATCTTCAAGGAAATTGCTCAGTCCAAGAGTTCTGTTATTTTTTTCTGTGAATAAGTGAATGTCATGATGAGATGACATATAAATTATGTAATAATTAAGCATTGGGTGCATGTACAAATATCCTAGGCATTATACGAATGCATATATGTCGCTTTAATTCAATAACCTCTTAATATTTTTTGTGTTGTCTATTCATGTTAATTGCTTCAAAAGACATTAATAAAATAAATAAAAATTGTGACTCTAAAGAGAAAACAAGATTATAATTCTAGTATCAAGACCATCACAGTAAGTAGTAGTAAAATATACAGAGCTGTATAAAGCTAGAAATTATAAGGCCATATTCTTCATTGTAACTATAAGGAACATTATTTTATAAGTATTTTCAAGTTGTCCATATGATAAGAAGGTTATGTATTCTGAAATTTTTTTCTTATACTATATGCTACATACATTATCAATGATTTATGAAGCATTTACTGTGATTTAATCTGCTGAAAATGTTTCACATTTATAGATTTCACTATGAAGAATGATACATGTAAGCATAAATACGCTTACCATATTCAAGATCATGAGTCAGTTTTAATATTTTAAATTAAATGACTTTTGTAATTGTATATGATTATGATTATTAAGTTTTAGAATGGTTAATACTCCATAGAAAATATACTTAAGAGTAATGCTAGAGTTTACTTTAAAATAAGAAAATATATCAAGAAAACCTAACATGATTATTCATAAACCATTGTGTGTAGAATTAAAATTTTGACAGCATCCTACGTTAGACTTTTTTTTTTCTACGTTAGACTTTATAAAAAGCCTGTACAATCTTGTGAGCATATCCTGACATTTTAAATATATGTAACAACTCATTATATAAGAAATGGCCTTGATCTCAAGACAGGGGTTCAGTTATATCTGGAAAACATCAGCATAGCTTGCTTTTTGCAAAATTCAATTATTTACTAGTGTAACAGAGGTCAAACTATTCAAAACAAAAACATCCTTAAAAGAATAAAACAAAGATCAAACACTTTAATTATTATATACTGTGCTCAAAGGTCACACATTATGTCCAAAGCTTTAAACAAAATTTTCTTTAGTAATTGATGGTCTTTTTGCGAGTGTTTACAACTCCTAACGTGGACTGTGACGTTGCATATTGTTTGCATCTACTATTACAGACAGCCCAGGTAGTATAATGTACAGAGATGCACAACTACTCCTTATAGGGTAAGGAATTAATTGGTAGATAATATTTGCTGTGCTGAAATATTTCATATGAGTTATATTTTATAAATACTACATTTTCATAAAAATACTATGAAATGGGCATTATGTTTCTTTTCAAATGAGAAAGTCTGGCACATAAAATTTAAGTGATTATCTAGCTATCTGTCTATCTATCTATCTATCTATCTATCTGTCTATGACCAACACTAACCTATTCTAGTCAGTGTTCTTTGACGCATACAGCATTAATGAAAATCTCTTATAAATTGAACTCATAAGATTATCATTACTTCTTGTCCTTGCAGACACTGTTCCTCTTAATAAAGCTCATAAATAAATGTACCTTCTTCTACATGCAGTCGTCTTCTAGATAGTGAGCTTTCTCTTTTATTATCCATCATCCTGACAACTGTTCTGTCATTTAAAAATAAAGAACTCATGTATCTAAGCTAATTTACATTGGATTATCTCCCTTTACATTATTTCCAACACACTCCTTGTTTTCCTGTTTCATATTAGTCTTCCATTTCTATTATTTGATGCATTAAATCTAGAGAAAAATTTAAATGTTAGTAAAAGAAAATTCTGTGATTCTTTATGCAGTTCACAAATTATTTACTTTTATTCCATTTCACTCATTATTTCTTTTTTGTATAGGCACACCTCTTTTTTCTAAGAACATTTGAAGTACACTGGAAATGTGCCCTTTTCTCATATTTCAAAGTTTATTTTCTCAGAATAAAGACATTTCCATATATCACCATAGTAAATTTGGGATATTTCCATTATTATGTTTTGCCAGATTATATTCAAATTTCAGCAACTCACTCAAGAGTATCTTTTATAGTAATTTTATCATGCTCCAAAATTCAACCTTGGAAGATATTTTTTATTGTACTTGGTTGCCTTGTCTTCAGACTCCTTGTGCTTGAAACATATGCTCACTCTTTACATTTCTTGAAGTTGAAATCTTTGAAGAGCAGCAATTTTGTAACTGTACATCAAATGGGGTTGTCTGATACTTCTTTATAGTTAGATTCAGGTATGTATGTGTTTCACAAATGGTACAGAAGTCATATCATTCCCTTTTAGTTCTTCACATTAGGAAGCATTTCATGTCACTTTTATATGTTAGTGATCTGTGATATTTAATGTTAGTGATCTGTGGTGTTTAAGGTGATATTGGCTATATTCCTTCAAGTTATCTCATTTTGGTTTGTAATTAATAAGTAATTCAGGAGGATGTATATCAAAACTCTGTAAAAGATTCTACTCTTTATGAAACTTGCGTTTACTAGTTTAGCATCTATTCATGTTATCTCAATGTAATGTTTTATTTTTAACCACTGGGTATTTTATATTACATTATTTATCAACCTGTTGCTATAATTACCGATTTTCCTCTTCAAATGAGAACCTTCTTGTGTACTTTCTGGGCTTTATTCTTTCAATATTTCCTAGTTTTTTAGTACATAAACAAGGTTCCCATGTCACTCTGTACATTTACTACCCTCACTCTAAAGTCAGGATCTGCTCCAGTGGTTCCTGCCTTCTTGGAGTGGTGATATGGACAGTCTCACTACTGCTGGGGTGTCGGTGTCTCCAAGTTCTGGGGACCGATGCAACTTGTGTGTGCATACGCACACGTGTGTGTGTGTGTGTGTGTGTGCATGCGTACATGTGTGTGTGTGTGTGTGCATGTGTTTATCTAAATAATTTGTTGCACCCTATTTGTAAGTATCTTTCTTATTTTGAAGAGAATTAAAAATAGCAAAATGCCGAAAACATAGACCAAGAAAACAAAACAAAAAAAAGATACAGGGTTTCAGAAAAAAATGATAGAGATTAACAGTGGTTGTTATATTATTTATTTTTATCTTCAGCAAAGATCAAATCACCAGGACTAAGAATGCAAGATTAGTCAAATCACTAAAGAGAATAAACAATAAAAACAAAAACCTATAAACAATACAGAGTTTCACCAAACAAGGTGATAGGAACTCAGCAGTGGTTGCTATGTTCCATACTGTTGTCTTCAAATTAGTTGTTCAGATTACCAGACATAAGCCTGTAAAATCAGTCAAAAAATAAATAAAACATCAACTGTTCCTTTCAGTAAACCATTAGACATCAGCAGTACAGTTATCCCAGGTATCCTTGTATATACATATGTATTTTTTCCTTTCTTCTTTCTTTCCTTTTCTCCTCTCCCTCATCCCAATTGTTTCCTCTTTTGAGGAATTTCTTTCCCTTTCCCAACATCTGTAGACATTGTGTTGTCTCCCTAGTGTAAGAACATGAAAGAGTAAATGGAACCCAAAATTTAGTATCTACATGATGATTGTTGTGTTTGTGTTCATCAAAGAGATTGGCCAGTAGTGTTCTTCTTTCTTAAGTCCTTGTCTAGTTTTGACATCAGGGTAATAGCCACTCTCAGGAATAAATGAGGCAATGCCTTTTCCTTTTGAGTTTTGTGTAAGGTTTTGAGGATCATTGCCAGTAGATCATCCCTAAAGTTCTGGTAGAATTTTGTGTTGAATTCCTCAGGTCATGGACTTTTCTCTCAGGTGGTGTGGATTTTATCTTTGCCTATATTTCATTATTTGTTATTATATATTCAGTGTTTTTATATATTCTCCATTAAATGTTGGTAATTCACATCTCTATAAGACATTCTCCATGTTTTCTAGGTTATATAGTTTTCTAGGATATAAATAATTTAAATAGTTTCTGATACTTTTCTGAATTTCAGCAGTGTCCACTATGATTTCATTTTTTTCATTTCTATTTGAATTTATACATGGGCTTTTCTCACCTTCTTTTGCTAAGTTTGGCTAAGGGTTTATCAATTGCATCTGATTTCAGCAAAGGCTTCTTACTTGTATGCATACAAAATGAATGTTTGGCTCTGTGGTATGTTTGATTCCTTTCAAATGCTAAATGAGAAAGTTAGCCCATTAGAATTTCTAAATTATGACATTTGAGACTTTACAATATTTTCTTCAAGTTTATTAATTCATAAGTATGGATTAATTCATTGCACGGGTTGCAATTGTTTTGTTTGCCTTAAATGAAAAATTTTTTCTTACCAGTATTTCATTTGAAATGATTTTGATTTTTTTCCAAAGCAACCCAATTTTCTTTTTCCTTAGTATCACATTGTATTTGGATCTGATTAAATGACATTTTCAGGGGTAATATATATATCACATTTTATTGTTTTATTTTTCTTTGCAAGATACTAAGTAGAAAGATCTCTCAACTCTTTTCAATAATGCATCTTTCTCTTAAAGACATAGGCAAAGGAACTTTTACTTGAATCTTGGCCTATTGGTCTGCCTTACTACAATTGTGTTTTTTCATTTGATTTAGTTAAATTTTCTCATAAATTGTAACAAATTACAGAGACAGTGAGATGGTTCATAAAAAAAACAATATTTAAGTGAATTTTATTGAAGATCAATTTGTCTATAAAATTTGGATTAAATCCCTCTCCATGTATGTATCGATAGGTAAATAGAGAGAGAGATAGAGAGATACAGATACAGACAGACCCATATATCTACACATATTATCATTTTATGATCAGGCTTCCACCAAGTGTCAAATATCATTAGTGAGTTTCTTCTTTAAAAAGACATTATCTTCATGACATAATATGATTGAGTTATTGGTTTAAAGGGTATTTTGCAGTGGATGAATGAGATAAATCACACAATTTCTTTGGAAAGGAAAACAGTACTGGGTCTTCAGAGAAATGTCAAAACATCATAGCTCTAATTTAATTGGTCTCAGTGCACAATCATGGGAAGGTAACCAACACACTGAACTAGCATTTTGTCACTTCTGCTGAAGTATGAGCATGAAACTGTGTCATGATAATTACTTTTAATCAATTACTGACATCATTAAAGTACTTTGAACGCACAGTTTTAAACTTGCCCCAGTTTATCTACCTTTACATTACAGAAGCTATAATTTTCTCTTTTACTTTGGGGTGGTTTTCTCTACTGAGGAACTCTAAATTTTCCCTTTCCCATAAATACGTGCACATAAACTTGTGATTTATTGCAGTTTAGCTTCTGTTTCCTTGGAGGAGGTTTACTGTGCTGAGAAAACGCATTCATCTCATTCACAGCTCGTAGTATAAACATAACCTTTACAATATATAACAAAACAAATTATGGATTTGTGTGATTTACCGTTTCTGTTAGAAAGAGAACAAATTGGAGAGTTTCTTTCTACTTCTAGTTTTAATATTCAATGATAAATTCGTATGCTTACCACAAACCAGGTAGAAAACATCATTTTTACTTTGTCATCATTTTTATGTCTATTTATTATAAAGTAAATATTAAACTGTGAGTAGAATAAAGCAAAATTCGAAACAAAGCGATCTTCTACAGCATTTATAAGTTATGAAATTGGCTTACGATCTGGAATGCAATCATGAGTTCAATGTGAAATAGATATGTGAATATCTTTTAAGTCTTATTTCATATTAACAAAGTACAGAATGTTCTTAAAAGAAATTCACAAAAATATTAGGACATGTTACATTGTGCAGTACAATATCCGTACTTTACATTTTGAAACGTTTTGCTTTGTCATTCTAAATTCCCTTGAGAGATATCAGTTGAATTTTATATGTATAATTGTGGTAATATGAAAAACTTTTTGTTTTCACTTATGAGCTTTATTTAAATTATTTCTCATTTATTTTGTCTTTGCAATTTCCTCAAAATTTTATTTCATGTGATCCTCCCCCTATATCTCCTCCATCGGTGAATTATAAAACCATTGTAGCATCATTTAATGATTTACAAAATGATAATTTCTACAATTTAATGGGAGGAATACTGCTTTTTTAGCTCATAGTCTGCCATATGAACATAATTTTACATAGTTAAGATTTAAAGCAGTGATTTACTAATTCGTCAGTTTTTAATTCATAATCAAATAAAGAATTATTTTATGTGCTAGCATTTTAGATAATCTAATAATTGCCCAGCAAAATAGTTTTAAAATTTCTCTAGATAAAATGTTCTAAGAGATATTCATGAAGGATGTTTAATGGGGGGATCGAGAAATACTTCATTTAAGAAGATAAGATGGCTTCAGAATAAATCTATTAACCAAGGGCATGCAAAAAAAAACAAAAAACAATCCGCTTGTTGTATTTAATTCTCCTTACTGTCCACTGCTACTTCAAAGTCCATGTTCAGCGGCCATCCAACCTGTTGTCACCAAGCGGGCAGAAAGGCAGTAGAGGGCGCTGTAAGAATGTGACCCTAAGATACTGACCGCTTCAAGTATTACGCCCTAAAATTTAATACATAGAGAATGGGGCCTGTTTTTCAATCCTTGATTTCCTTGATTTACTGATCCAGACATTGACAATGAACTGTCATAATCTAATGATTACCAAGTGAATCCTGGGTGTTCACTTGGCTCAAATCTCAATACTTGGCTGCTTTTTTTTTTTTTTAACCCTTTTTTGAACTACACGTGGACCCATTAGGTCAATGTGTACCAGCATATGGTTTAATTTCTCCTCTCTGAGGGCTTTACCCAGAATGTTCAGACAAACTGCGACTTCTTCCATCTGCCCATTTTCTTTGCCGCTGTGATTCTGGTATGGATGGAGCATATGGGATATCAGAGTAATTAATTTACCAGTGCTCTTACTCTGTCTGCCAGCAACACATTACTTTTGAAAAATAAAAAGTCACAAAATTCAATATCCCACTATGCTTCTTGTACTTGAGAAATGTTCAGGCCTATTGCTACATGACAATGGCAGTTTCGAAGTGGAGTTTGACTTATCAGAAACAGCAAAGCAGCTTTATCAGCATTAACGGTCAGTCAGTTGCCTAATTTTTCGGTTGGTGCTGACATTGTACTACTAACCCAGAAAATGGAAGCATCTTCTGAATAGCGGACCTAATTCCGTGACTCAGTTCAGGTCTGAAGGCTTTGCACTTCGGGAAAGCATGTTCTGGATCTTGATAACAAGACGAGTGCTGTAGTGCTGTTGTTCTCCAGTAACAATTATGTTGGATGCTTTTGGGGTTTCCCTGAGTGTTTAGTAGAACATGGGAAAATGTTGCACCGATAACTCCTCACTGCACTATGTAACGTCAGAGTGTCTATTTAGAAACACGTCCCCTGTTTTCTCTGGACAATATTATATGAACAAAACACTGCAATTTATGCTTGTTTAATGTACTGTTAACTTGAAAATTCCCTTACTTACTGTGACTGGGGCAAACTGTTCACAATGCACTGCACTTTAACCTCTGAGTATTATATAACACGGTAGTACCTTGGTTCACTAACTTAATTCCTTCCAGGATTCTGGTCTCAAACTGAATTGGATGAGAATGGAATCAAATTTTTGCATAAGGTCAGCATGGAACCTAGCTATTGAATTTCACCCCTTTCTTAGTGTTCATAGTGGATAACAGAAAGCTACAAATTGCAGGCTATTACTCCAAATGGATTTGTATTGTACTAGTTTGTATATTTCCAAAATAATGCCCCTTCAGCAAAACATGTTGAATACAGAGTTAACAAACCTGACTTTGCAGTATCTTAATGTCCTTATATTTGTAAGTAAATCCTGAAATGTGAGTAGAGTCAAGTCAACTTGTGAAATCCGCAGCCGAGTATTTTAGGTTGTGGATGGTACAGAGAGTTAAAGCTCAGTTCTTGGAAGCAAGGACAAAAGTCTTCAGAGCTAAATGGTAAGTGCTTCAAGTTCTTTGCTGATATTAGCAAGGGGGAGCTGGCATGTTATTTTCTTGTCTAGTCCTTTCATATAAGAAGTATATAAAGTTCTTAGACACCTAAAATGAATGATCTGTGTTATCAACAGAGAAAGTATACTACTGTTATATCTGTATGAGTTCCTTACTTGACACTTCACAGTTAATCTAGACCTCTAACACCCACATGCTGAGATCTCTTTGCCAGACCTCCTATAGTAAGGAGAACATCTGGGATTATTACTGTTCAGACAGCTAATTTTTAGACACTGCTACATCAATCAGTGTATAGGTTACACACTATAAGTTGCCATCTACTTTCTTGGTCCCTGGGCTTGTGTGGTAAATTAAATGCCTGGCTACCTACCACTTTCATTACATCAGCAACTGTACTGGCGTTATTTCTGCAAGCATTAAGCTTTTGGAAGCCACATTAAATAAGTTTTATTTTCTGTTAGAAACAAGTTAAGAAAAATAGTCATTATGTGTTAAGTGCTTATCATGCATGAGACACTGTAATGATGCTTTTCATGCGTCATCTCATTTAATCCTCAGGACAGCTATGTTCAGTCAGTCCTATCAGCATTTTACAACCAGGTAAGTGAGGCTTAGCAAGCTTAAAATATTGATGAGTACAAAACCAGTAGTCAAACCCTAGCCCTTTGAGATCGTAATGCTTGGTCTCCCTCACCTGTCCAGCTCCCTTGCACTGCTGCGGTCTTCCTTCCTGATGTTCAGCCTGTTGTTGCACATGATTAAGAGATAGTTTTGGATTGAGTTAATTCATTAGAGATTACTGGTTACATACTTCAGTGCAGATGGAGAAGGTTGATAGGAATAATGATTCTGTTCATAGTTTTTTTCTGACCTTCCCTCAATATTGGCCCATTGACTTGAATTTATAATAGACTAAGGTGCATGCTAAAAGCAGTGCCTGGACTTCATGCTGCATTAAGATTCCAAGACCATTTGTATTAACAGATGGAACAAGCTAAAAATTAATTCTCAAGAAGAATTTGCTTCAGCCTTGGCATAATACCTCTGAATAAGAACTAAGGAATTGTGACTACATTTTTCTAGACACAATATTTTTATTTGGAGATTTTATTAGAAGATTTTATTATTGCCTATCACCATTATTCTAACTGGGAAATAGTTTTGTTTAAAGTTCCAAAATTTTTCTATTCTGTAAACTGATCATGTTTCCTTCCTTTCACTAATTTTCTAGAAATTTGATAAATTGTTTGCTTTCTAATTAAGTATAAGATCACATAGTTTATGCATTTGGCACAATTTCAGTGAACAAATATTTTGTTTTTGTAATCAAAGTTCTTGATTTGCTACACATTTTTTGTATTCTTACTAAAACCACACATTAAAATCTTATGAAACATGTCAGAGCACAGACATGTCATAAGCACATAAATAAGCATAATATCGCACTGTTTACAGCATAAAGTTTCTTGTGGCTTCTAAAACTTTGGAGACTCAATGCTCAGTTATTTTTCCTAAGACCCAATTTCAAGTTCCTAATCTAAGCAATCCTCATCACTCATCTAGAATTTTACCATAGTCTCCAAATTGATCTTCTTGGAGTAACCTATGTCTCCCACGCATTGTTCTATCTCTACAGAGCATCCAAAGTGATTTTTCAAAGAATTAATTTCTTACCATCCTCCTTATATTTAAAGTACTTTCACAACCTTTCTATATATTTAAAATAAAATTATGAACTTTTTAACATGCCTTGAAAGATTTCTCAAGAACTAAATTCTCCCTCTATTTCACCTTTGCTCTGGAACATTCACAATCTGCTGCACTTACATTGACCTGCGCCTTCAACCCCCCCCCACCCCCGCATATCCTCAGGATTGAATTCCCTCACCCAGGGCACTCCAATCAAACTAGCTGGCTAGCAATCAGGGCTCAGCTGTAATGCCTCTCCGTGAGAAATATCACTACCCATCACTCACTCTTACATCGTTCCCCTAAGTGATTCTCCTATGTGACTCTACCCATTTTTTTAAAGTACAATAGTTATCATCATTTATAATTATGTTTATTGCATATCTTTTTCTAGATTACACCTTTTCTGAAAGAAGGAAGACATAGTTTATCACTCAGTATCTAGTACCTAGTATTCACTTCATTTTTGTAATTATAATCACTGCCTGAGTTACAATTAAAATAAACATGTGGAATCACCGTATCATTTATGTAAATCCATTTAAAGTTCTATGTTTCACTGTGAGGTCTAAATCTGTACCTTCTGAGGAAGTTTTGAAATGTGTACTTTGTAGTTAGGGAAGAAATGTGATTGTTGATGAACAAATGTCTCTTCATAATATTTAATGCATTACTTTTAAGTTGCTGTTATATTTACAATAAGTTATGTTGTAACAGAGGTAAATGTGACATCATGGAAATAGATATTATGCTAATAACTAACATGGACAGAGTCCCTGCTCTCACTGTTCTCTTGAGTTGAGGTTGTGGGGATAATAAGCTATTGGTGACTAGCTTGGCTCTACTGACATCAGGTTCTCCATATTCATTGAATGTAACAGATTTTCTAGTCACAAAACACAATTTCAATACTTTTTATTTCCACCACTTACAGTCTTTGAGCCTCTTGGTTTTTATTGTGCAATTCTACATTCTCTTCGAGAACAACTAATCCCCAAATCCCTTTAACTTCTATTTCTTGGTTGAACACTTGTTGCTTTTGCCATTTCCACTTTTCTGCTCACTTAATTGTGTTGGATTTTTAGCAGAATACCTTCTGAGAGGTGATCTACTTTGAAAAGATCCGATTGTTTTAAAGCAAAATGAAATGGAGGCACAATGGCCCAATTATTATTAACTGGTAGCATAATTATAATTATCAAAAATGTTTCATTATATTACATCTGTTGAAGCTTTAAATGAATCTTCTCAAGGTGCTATATTAATAAGCAGCTAGGAACTGCTGACTTGGCACCCTTTCAGATCACATTTGTGACAACAAAAGAGATTATGAAAATGAATTCGGCACAGGAGCCCTACTGAGTTAGTTACTATGATTCACAAGTTTATTATGGTAATAAAGAAACATGAGACATTAATGCTAGGGATTCAGATATGCTAGGGCTGCTCAATATTGCTCTCAGCACATTATGTGTGCTGGGAGTTGTGTATGACTTAACGCAGCAGCTGTCCCTCTACTGAAGAAAATCAGAATTTCCTCTGCATCCTACCCCTTATCTGCTAGCTTTCCCATGTGCAGGGTCCCTGACTGAGAATATTTGAATTGTTTCAATTCCACAGAGAAGGGATTGTCATTGTAGTCTCAAAGCTACAGACCTGCTTCTTTTATAGGAGGGCACAGAAGAATAGAACAGATCTGATCTTCAAACACAATGGGGGCCATAATTTTTCTCTTCCCTTTGTGATTTCAACATGAAGTGGAAGGGATCCAAAAAGCATGTGAAGCAGAAGTGATTAAGTTCAACCGATGTGGAAGGAAACAAACTTTTGAAATTCATAAACCCAAATTGTCTTTCTTGGACATGTATAAACAAGTCAGATTGCATCCTGAACCAAAGAGTAAGTAGCAAAGTGCCTGGCAGGTACGCAATACCTATTGAAAACCCCTACTTGCAATCTTCTTCCTTGCCACTGACATTGTCATGTTGACTGAAACTAATTTACAGGATGTTTTCAATGAAATAATTTAACACAGTTGCTTAATGATGGTTAAAAACTGAATTCATTTAAACCCTGAATAACTTTTCTCTCCACAAGCAACTCAAATATAATTGTGACCCTTGGTTTTTAGCAGCTGCCTGTATTCTTTGCCAGTTTTCTTCGTTATTTTCAAAACCAGAAGCAGAGAACTTCCTCCTACTTGGTATTTTACTCAGGTCTTTCTGATTTCCTCTTATCTAACCTCTTAACTTAGATTTAAAAAGTTGTAAGACTCAACCATACCATATTCCTATTACAAGATAAATGATTGTAATTACATATATAAAATCTTTTCAGAACATCTAGATTACTATTTTATTGGATAAGTGGAAGAAAGTATATGCATAACAGAAATCAGAATAGTAGGATTTCTAGGGTCATCGTAAAATTCTACCTACCATTCAGTCCTTAATGCAAAACTATGTGCAGGTAATCAAATAAGTGTAGAAAAACTGAATTACAATTATATGTACCAGAGGGTTATTTAAAGAAACCTCTTCAAAGTACAATATCAAAAGTCAACATTTCAATTTTGTAAGAACATATCCTTAATTTATTTATCACTCAGAAAGAAGAACTATTTACTTTTATCATAGGTGCAGTTCATCATTCATTCGTATAAGGGGTGTTTATTGCAACACCAATGTGCTCAACAGCTAAGGAAACAGTGAATGTTCTAAGATCCCTCCCTTAAGTAAATTTGTGGATTGTCTTTACAGACTCTGTTAAAAATAGAACAATTAAAGCTTCTGTTACTGAGCAGCTTAAAGTTTCGTGAGAAACTACATGAAACTCATCTGAGGATTTTCTAAGATATAATTATTTAATTACAATTATTTTAAGAGCTATGAAGGCAAGAATATAGGACTCATTCAGCTATGAATCAGGGATGCAACCTAGAAAAAAGAACCCTAGAAGATTTTCTTGAGCAAATGACAGATTAGCTCTTATTTAAAAAAATAAAAATTGATGTAATTAACCATGACAGTATGAAAGAACACAGAGTACTGAGGGAGAATCTTAGCTCTTTGTTAACTCACAGAACATATTGATAAAGATCCTCTCTCATGATGATACTTTATAAAATTGGCATAAAAATTTTTTAAAGTTAATGCCAACATCTTTTTAATAATTACATGTGTAACTTTTGACTTGGTCATGAGAATTACTCTGCAGACAATCTTTATGCTTTTGCCTTGAGGCAAATAAAATAGTACGCTTTCATGCTTTCTTCCTGAATGGAAAATGTTTAAAATTGTAGTTAAAACACAGTGCCCCCCCATATAACACATGAGAACAGACCCAGCCTAAGAATTGTATGACACTCCTCTAACTCATTTACAAATAACAACTCATTTCATTCTCATTAAGACCTTACTAGAATGCTATAGTAGTTGTCTACATTTTATAGCTGAGAAAAACGGAAGCACAGACAGGTTAAACAGAGAGTTCAGATAGTGTTCCCAGTTATGGAGAGTGAATTTGAACCCAGACACTTTGGCTCCGGAGTTTGTGATATGGCCTCTCAAAGTATAAAGCCCAATGCCAAAAAACTTGCAACTGCTGGGAACCAGAGTAGAGCAGATGATGTGGAAACAGCCAGTATTTACTTCTTTTTTATATTTTATTCTCTTTGTGTTACTGTACTTTGCTCCTTTTGAAAGCATGATGATGACTATTCATCTTTGAAAATAAATTATACCTGAAAAGATTCTGCTTTTTCCGTGATCAACTTTTATCATTCTGATACCTTATTTTTGGAAACTTCTCAGAAGTTGAAAGAGTACATATTCTTTTTGAGTGCTTTGCTATGATAAATATTTTATTTTAGTAAATATTTTAATTTTGAGAGATAAAATACATTTCTAAAAGGTATGTGAGAATATAATCAGGCTGCTTGAAATTATTACAGAGGTATTGTGCTGAACCCGCCTATTTTGTTTTAGAGTTAGAAAATTCTCTGAAAAGGTCATGGCAGTATATAGACACAAATAAAATCAAATGTCTCCATCAGTTTCTCTTACTAGATTTTTTTGTGTGTGTGTTTGTCATTTTGTCTTTTTGAGACAAGCCTTCACTATGCAGTTCAGGCCAGCTTGAACTCACTTTATAGCTCAGGTAGGCCTCAGACTTGCAGTGATCTTCCTGCCTCAGCCTCCCAAGCACTAGGACTACAGGAATGTGCCAACATGCCTGGCCTGTTACTGTTTCTTTTCACTTCAGTATCAATCCTGCTTTAGTTTCCATAGATAATTTTCATAGTATCATATAGAAGTAATTGTTCCTTTTAAAGCTTTCTGGATTATAAAAATCAGGCAAGGAAAAACAATGAATGCTATATGATTTTCAAGCAAAGAAATATTGTATCCTTTTTTTAAACACAAGATATTCACTAACACAAACAAACCATATGTGATCTACTAAACCACATGAGACTAATAAATGAATTCTAAGAAGTAGAGGGGGTGGGGATATAGCTCAGCAGCACGGTACCTGGCTGGCAGGCACAAGGGCAGGAGTTTGATTCCTGGTACCAAATCAAACATAAAAATGAAAATTAAAAAGTAGAAATAATCAAGTTTAAAACAATGGAAATTAATTTGTTCTTTCTATGCCAGGGACAAATACAAGGAAAGTAAGTTAAAATGCAACTTAAAATTGCATCAACACACAAATTATGTTAAATTTTAAAATCTGCCTGAACTATTTGTTTTCTTGTAAACTTTGAAGAAAATGCTTAAGAGAAGAGAAGGTGAAGTGAGAATTGGTTTTGTAATCCAGAGAAGCAGAAATAGTGATATCTGTGAAAATAGCTTCTCTTCAAGGAACTGGCTCATGGAACTGTGAGGCCTGGCAGATCTGGATGCTGGGAAGGTGGCTGCCTCATTGGATTCTGGGAGGAAGCTGTCTTGAGTATAAAATAAACACCACTACAAGTTCTTCCTTTGCAAAGAAAGTCAATCTTTCAATGCTCTCCACTGATTGGAGAAGATGCACATATATAATGAAATGCAATATATTTTACTAAAATAAACTATGTAAAATGTTGATTGACAGTGATATCCAGAGTGGTATTTGGCTAAACACTTGGGTACCATTACCTAACCAAGATGACATAAATTTATATATCACAGAGAAACAGATAACTGTGCCCATAAATTGGAAGATTCAATATGGTCAAAATGAAATTTATCTTCAAACTGTTTTTCAAATCCCATGTTATGCCAATAATGATTGTAGTGTCTGCGTGTGTGATGTTAATTTTCAGGTTGTTTCTAATATCTATAAGCATTTTAAATTGAATGAATAGGGCGAGGGATATAGCTCAGCAGCAAGCACTTGCCTGGCAAATGCAAGACCCTGAATTCAGTCGCTGGTGCCAAATAAGTAAAGAAAATAAAATTAATTAGTAGAGCCAAGATAATAGACATACAAAAGACAGAGTATGAGAAAATAAACATTCTGATTTTAAGGCTACTATAAAATTAAAGAAACTGTGGCATTTGTTATAAGATACATGCCAGCAGAGATAACAGAGATATATTCACAAAAATATGGTAAACTATTCTTCAAACACATGAAGAGGTAACTAGGAAAAGAATAGTCTATTCAAAAGCACTTGAATTTTTATACAGCTTTATATCTAAATATACATGTCACTCTCTATCTTGGAAAGTGTACATGGCTAAAGTAATTGGATTATAAACAGATATCAAATATGTATCAAAATTTACATAAGAATACAAAAAAATCTTGTTAACTTGAGGTATGCAAAATGTTTTAAAAGTGCATAAAACCACCAAATTTAAAGAAAAATATTGATAAGTGAACTTTGTCAAAATTAAAATATATTTCTTTTCAAAAGTTGATGCAATTAATAAAATGAATACATAAAGCACCTTGGCAGAAAATAATTGTAATTCTCATATTTAAAAAGAATTTTTTCTAAAATGTATAAAGGACACTTACAACCAAACAATAATTTAAAATTTTGGTTAGGTACTTTAAAAGAAATATTGTAAAAGAAACTTTTCTAAAGGTGCTCAACATTAGTAAGCATCAAAGAAATTCTAAATGTACTATAATAATATTCCCTGCACATTCACTATAGTAGATAAAGTTCAAAAGCTTGAGAACACAACTGTGTGAGGATGCAGAATCACTGGAAATCTACTACATTGCTGTTATGAATACAATATGGTCCTAACACTTGGGGAGATAATTTGGTACTTTCTAAGTAAGACGAAATGTAACTGCTATATGATCTGGCAGATCCACCATAGGTATTTCCCCAGGAAAAATGAAAAACGTTTCATAATAAAAACTTGAGGCTGATGCTTTAAATAGGTTTATTCATAAGAACCAGGAACTGGAAAAATGTAAAATGCCCACCATAAAGTGATCTCATAACGGAACTGGGATATATTGTGAAAAGGATCACCAAACAGAAAGCAAAAATAATGACTGAGACATAAACATTAAAGGAATCTCAAGAGAATTCAATTGAAAATGAGAAGCTATACACACATGTACACATCCTATATAGTTATATTTAGGTGAAATGCCAGGAAAGGCAAAACATTGCAAATTAAACAAAATAATACATAATTCCATTTATGTTCAATGCTAGCATAGGAAAAGTGCAGTACTAATTGAGAGGTTTGAGTAGGAAAAAAAAAGGCTGTAAAAATTTACAGACTTTTAATGGTGGTGATGTTACAATAGTGTATTCATTTGGAAAGCTTCTCAAATCTACTCTTAAGATAGGTATGGTTCATTTTATAACTTATACCTACATTGACCTTGAAAACAAAATCACACACTACAGAATACTTCTATTAAAAAATGCTTCATGTAATTAATTTATTTCTACTTACCTGTCCTCACTTATGCATGTTTTCAGATTTATTTTACACCACTACCACCGCCCACTGTTGTAATATCACATATGAAAAGCTTCTTCAGGTAGCAGTATAAAACAAGTAGAACCTTTGGTCTTTATTCTATTACTGGATACCAAGAATCAGTCGTAAACTTAACAGTGTCATTAGTGATGACAGCAATTTGAATGCTAACCCCAGCTGAACACGAAGAAGAGTTCATCAATAATGGAAGCACGGAGGCCTGCACTGAATGCTACTTGTCATGAAATGAATGCAACACAATTACACATATATTTTAAAACATCTAATATTAAAATTAAAATAAAATATGTTTTTAATGTTACAATGAGAAAAAACTATTTTTTATTGCTACTGACACTAATTGATTGTTTCATTAAATATATGGAAATGAGGTTTCAGCGTCATTCTCCTTGTTTCCTCACAGTTACCTGCTAGACAAGGTGACTTTAGGTACTGCCTGGGCCTTCATTTAAAAATTCATAGGTATTTAAGTGTAATACATTTTAGAAAAAGTGTAACTGTACCATAAATCAAAATAATACATTCATCTGAATTTTTGTTATGCTAAGAAAGAAGTACATTCAGTTTCATTAAAAATACTAAGTAATCCTCTAAGTGTACATAAAATGCAAAGTATAAAACTGTATCTACAAAATATTTATAATAACTGCTAAATCTGTTATAAGCTTCTATAATACTATTATTTTGTTATTTGCATTTAAAATTTCACTATTAAAAATACAACTCGAACTATCTCTGCTTACTGATTCAAGTACCTATATCTTTCCCTTTTCCTAATAGACTAATTTTGCGTAGATTTCAAAGTTTGCATCTTTTGTATTTTTTTTACTTTAAAGATGAAAGAATGAAAGCATCTTAACTAACACACATACAATTAGAAAATAACAGAAGAACAATGCAAGCAATACAGAATCTCAGCCAAGGTGATGGGAAATTAGCAACGGTCGCTGTCTTTTGTAATTCTTTACACACATACTGTTTGCCACTATTTTTATTCTTTCATTAGGAAAAGTTCTTTCTAAAACAAACGTCAAAAGTGTTATTTCTTTGAGGGTACAAAATAACTCAGTTTACTTTGTTCAACAATCTATGTTTAAGTAAAAGAATTATGTATAAACAGTCCTTTGCAAGAAGTTTCAGGGAAAGTTTTTCAAGGTTTTGATCTTTGAGAAAAAGGCTTCATTCATGTTTAATATATTGAGGTTGAGTTTTAATAAAATAGACTCTTTTTTTAGCTTATAACTTTCCATTTATTTTACTAAAATTCATTCCTATTGATACTACTCTTGTTCTATTTAATTGTGATGTAAGCTTTCAAAATCACAGACTAAGCTGGATGATTTTGTGTGATGCGAACAACTGTCAGTTGCAAGTAATCAATTACTGCAAAGAATTATTTGATACATTTATACTGCCAAGAACAGTATTTAAATGTTTTGTTTTTCTTATGACTCACTGCTACAATATTTCCAGCTGTGTTTAGTCACATTCACAGGCCTCTTCACATTCATTTTAGTTTGTTGTTTTAATCAATAATATTGAAATCACAGAGGGGAAAACAGCCAGCTCGGTAATGACTGTAGACTCTGCTGATTGGAGCTAATTGTGCCAATTTCACATATACAAATCACCAGGTTAAATGGAAGCTTGATCCCTTTCCTTGTACGCAGTAAGTATTTAAACACTGACATCTCATGGTTGAAACTCCTTTTTCTTAATCTAACTGATTTTGATTTTGTGTTTGTTCTTCTTCCCTACATGTCACTTTAATCTTTTAGTTGGTTCATGCAACTTTTGGTATTGAACTTGGATAATTTCTCAAACGCATATGTTTCCTTGAGTTTCTATCTTTCTTATGTCATTTATCTGACTGTTTTGAAGAGCTGTTGAATACTCAATCAGTTCTAAGGTAAAGGAGGATTTAGAGAACTTTTAGCCTGATCATAAAAAGGCAACTGGAGATTTTTGAAAGGCAAATATTCTTCAAAGCTAAATATTTTAGAATTTTCTTTAAAAATGAGAGGTAATGATTAAATAGAGCCAGTCAATACATTCCGCTGGCCTGAAAATATTTGGGAGTAAAGATGAAAGGAGAGAGAAATCAGAGCGCCATGCAAAGAGACCCCAAAGCTTGTAATACTGGAAAGTGAAGTGTCAGAGGCGGCTCAAGCACTGCAGGTTAAACAGGTTACATGTGCAGAGAAAATTAAAAGAATGGTTTCCCAGGGAATGAAGAAGGAAATGGAATTGGGAAACTTTGCCTTGAAAAGCAGCAGAACATCAATGTTACTGAGAATATTAAGGCAGAAAAGAGAGTATTATAAAAATTGAAATATTGTCCATTGTAAAGTTGCTTATTGGGAAACTCAATTCAATTAGATAATCTTTTAATACAGTAAAATACGATGTCACACATTTGTGAGGGCAGGAAGTAATGAAATATCTCTGTACTTTTGTTTCAATTTTACTGTGGAGACTTTTCTAAAAATAAAGTTAATATTTTTAAAGTGGCCACTTTCCAACAATTAATAGCAGAAATTCTGGCATGAGGAAAATAAACTGTTTGAACTGGTAAGTTCAGTAATGTTATAAGGAATTAACTGAAGGCTTAAAAATAGTTATTTTTTTTCAGGACTAGGAATCGAACTCATGACATAATACTCTTGCCAGGCAGGTGCTATGCCACTGAACTATATTGCTGGCAAGAAAAAAGTTCTAAAACAAAAATAAAATTTCAGTTGAAGCTGATTATACTTAATTATATATGGTTCCACATTTTTCCAAGAAGAGCAAGTCAAACCCAAAGCTAGTATGAGGGAGGAAACTATAAAGATCAAAGCAGAAATTAATTCAATTGGGACTAAGAAAACAACACAAAGAATCAAGGCATTGAAGAGTTGGTTCTTTAAGAGATTAAATAAAATTGATAAACCCTTAACGAATCTTATCACAAAAAAATGAAAAAACTCAACTCTCTCCCTTTAGGAGTAAAAACAGTGAAATCACAACAGATCCTGCAGAAATCCAGGAGATCATTGTGTTAGTTATTTTTCTTTTCTTGCTTAGACAAAATACCAAACATCCAAAGTTAAAGGAGGAAAGGTTAATTTAGCTCACGGTTTGTAGAGGTTTCAGTCCATAATTGGGTGTGTTCAAGGCAGGGTGGCCCATGGCAGAGGGTCAACAGCTTATGAAATCAGAAGGCAGCAAAAGCAACAAGCAAAAAGGGGCTAGAGACAAACCTCCTTTGGTCCCTTTTACTGTATGCAAGCTAAATGCTCCAGGGCAGGAGTGCCCTAGGGCACTTACATCCTTAATCCGAGCACTGGACCATGAATCAATCAAAAAGTCTGGATTCAGCCACCTCTGAAAAACCTTCCTCCAGTGACTACATGAGGTTTGGGGGACATCCAAACACAAACCCTAACCATCATCAGTACCTACCTTGGAGAACTTTCATTCTAATAATGTGGAGAATACAGAAGAAATGGGCAGATTCTTAGACACATATGATTTAACAAAGTTGAATCAGGAAGATGTAAAAGTTCTAAATTACACAATATCAATCATTGAAATTGAAAATGTAATTATAAACTTAACAACAAAGGAAAGTCCAGGTCCTGATGGAGTCACTTGACTCCTAACAAGAAATTTAGAGATCTGATGACTTTACCCTTCAAACTTTCAATGAAATGGAAAGGAAGCAATACTCCTAAAGTCATTCCTGGAAGCAAGTATTATGCTGATACCCAAAACAGGAAAGGGCCATCTAAAAAAGAAATTACACGCCAATTTCCCTAATGAACATAAAGGCAAGAATCCTCAATAATATACTAGCAAACAATGCACCAAATCATCAAGGTGATATAACATGACCAAGTAGAATTCGTCTCAGGGATGCAGGGATGGTTCAACATATGCAAATCGATGAATACAATGCACTTTGAGCCAAGGATAAATATCACATGATCGCTTCAATACATGCAGAAAATCATTTGACAAAGTCCAAAACCCATTCATGAAAAAAAGCTTGCAGAAAATTGTAATAGGTAATCTTTATCTCAACATGATAAAAGTCATCAGTGACAAACCAACAGCCAATATCATAGTAAACAGTAAAAAATAAAGCTTTCACCCTAAAATTATGATCAAGACATGGATGTTAATTATCACCACCCCTATTCAGTATGGTTTTGAAAACATTAGCCAGAACAACTCGACAAGAAAAAGATGTAAAAGGCATAAAGATAGGGAAAAAATGAAGTTAAATTACCATTATTTTCAGAGAACATGATATTCTACGTAGAAGACCTCAGAAGACTTCTAGATTTAATGACCAAATTCAATCACATGGCTGGGTACAAAGTCAAAAGTCAAAAATCAATAGGATTCTTCCATACAAATAACAGACTCACTAAAAAAGATATTAGGGGAACCACATCTCTCACAATACGATTGAATCAAAATGAAATAATTAAGAATCAATCTAACAAAGGAAGTAAAACATGTCTACTTAAAACTACAGTAATGTGAAAAATGATAGGAAAACTAACATCCGAAAATGAAAGACATCCCTTGCTGCTGGGCAGGAAGAACAAACACAGAGGAAGTGGCCACATTCCCCAAATTGGAATACAAATTTAATGCAATCTCAATAAAAGTGCCAATGTCATACATCGCAGAAATCAGACACACAAACAGAAATATTGCATGGTTTCTCTTACGTGAGAAACACAAAATGGAAGTGAAGAATAAAATAAAGAATAGGTAATAGTGAGCAGAAAATAGAGCATCCTCAAAGGGAAAAGTGATCAAGAGATGGGGGAGGATAATGGCAGAGGAGGAGGCAGAGGAAGGATTGGGAATGAAAAAGGAAATAAGATGCATCACGTGCATCTACCATCTCTATACAAGGGATGCAAGCATTACCTTCTGCAAACGTGTAATAATAAAGACAGAAAATTTTTAAAAATTTCTGTTATGCTTTCATTGGTTGGAAAGGGTAATGGGCCCTCAGTCTCTAGGGCTCACAGCAGAAGTGAAAGAATGGAACATATGCGTTAGTAGAGCAAAATAAAAGAACAAGCACGTAGGAGCAATGTTTGAAAGGCTAATTCATAGTTCTTTCCAAAAGATGGCCTCAAGCAAAAAATTATAGAAGTCGGTCCCCAAAATATTCTAGAAGATTTAGTGTTTCTGTTTTAATATTAGATCTTTGATCCATTTCTATGGGTAGAAATATTAAAGATATAAGAGAAGGCAAAATTTTTACAAATAAAATTCCAGTTTCAAGCTGAGGATATATCCCTGTGGCACAGCACCTTCCTGGCAAGCACAAGGTCTTGAGTTTGATTCCTAGTTCAAAAAAAATCCACTTGCACAAGAAATATTATAAAGAATCAACAACTGAGATTTCATCCTATTAAAAAGCTTTCACACAGCAAAAGAAACCATCAAAAAAGTGAAGCGACATCCCACAGAGTGAGAGAAATATTTTTCCAGCTGTTGCTTGGACAAAACACTAATATCAAGAATACGTAAAAAACTAAAAAAATAACCCCCCCTCAGATTTAAAGAGCATATACAAAAATGGATATCTGAAAGGAATAGACACTTCTCAGGTTAAGAAATACAAATAGCAACTAAATATATATAAAAAAATGTTTGAATCGCTAGTCATTTCAGTGATGCAAATTTAAACAGCATTCGGGTTCCATCTCATTCCAGAAAAAAATGGCTATTATCAATAAATCAACCAATAACAAATTCTGGGGAGGCTATGGGGAAAAAGGAACCCTTCTCCACTGCTGTTGGGAATGTAAACTAGAGCAAACACTGTGGGAAGTAGTGTCAAGATTCCTCAAAAAATCAAAACTAGAGATTTCATTATAACCACCTATTCCTGTTCTTGATATCTTCCCCAAAGAATTAGAAACATCATACCACAGAGATGTATAGCACCTTTTGTATAGCAAAACATTGGAAATAGTCCAAACGCCCATCAAGTGTTGGGTGTATAAGGAAGGTATTTTTTAATATAGTGGGAGTACTACTCTGCCATAAAGAAGGATACACTTGACACAGTTCTAAGTAAATAGATGCACTTTGAGACAATGTTCTTAAGTGAAATAAATCAGACACATATGTGTAAATTTCTCATAGTTTTTCTCATGTGAGAAACCAAAAATGAAATAAAGACCAAAAAGTCATAATAGATGTCACAAAATGGGAAGAAAGTGTTCAAACTGGAGTGCGAACTAGTGATGAGGGAGAGGAGATAGAAGAAAGAGAAAAAAAGAAGGAAAGAAAGAAAAAATGGAAAGAAAGCTTTTGTAATGAGGGGGAAAGGGTTGGAGGGAGTGGAGTGAATAACGCAATGAAAATATGTTTCATACAGATATAAATTCCCTATGACAAATGTGATCATTACGTGTATGAAATGTAACAACAAACATAATCCATTAAAAAAACAAAATCAGAAAATTCTTCGTGTGTTTGAGTGAAAGTTCCTCAAAACTGCTGCTATTCCAAGTGTCATTTTGGTTGAGTTCTAACACATTCATAATGAATTGGTACTTTCATATCATGACTAGAAGCTCAGTGTTGTGGCAGTCTCACTTTGGAGGACACTTGATCACTTTTACTAAACTGGTGTATTTTGTAACTTGTAGGAGTCCAGGGAAAAATATCTTTCATGTCTGTAAGACTGGCACGCATACTATACAAATTCAGGAATAATATTCTCAACACTATTTTCATGAATTTTTATTTTCCTTTTTGAGTATATGTTCAAACTGAAAAGAGAGAGCAACAATCCTAGAGCCGAACCAAGTCATTTCGAATATCCATGTTGTCTTCAATTTATTGTTTGTTGTCATATCTGATTTAGACTTCCTGCTATGTCTACTAAAGAGCACGTCTTCAGGAGATAAAAGAGGATAGCCATTTTCAGCTACATTTTCCTTTCCCTGCCTTGCTATAGATCTATCCACACTCATTACCAAAAGGCAGTTCATGCAAGGTGCTTCTATTTTTAAAACTGAAAACTTTCAGCTGTCAAAATCCATCCATTTTATGGAGGAGAATTTTCTGATAGGGAAAGAGTGATAAACTTCTGAGTTGCTGTGCTGAGATTTTAAAAATCATGAAAATTGTTCAGGTCAAGTCTGATTTGAAATTGCTAATATCTTCTTGCTGTGGAATACTACAGTTGATTCTCCACTGTCTTCCACAAGACAGCTCAGCAGACAGAGGGTTGCAGAGCTGCATCTGCGCCTGATTCCTCTTGAGTACAGAACTATTCGGGATCAGAGGGTTTGATGTTCTCTCAAAGTGCTTCAAAAGTTCGACCTGGAGCTACTAGTGCAAACAGTGCTAGCACTGACAGAGTTGTCAGAGCCAAACACTGAAGGTGCTGACTCAGATATTAACCAGTGTTCTTGCCCTTAACAAATGTGAGGTACACATACTGGACACACTTGTCATATATATATATATATATATATATATATTTTCACACTCCAGCATGCAATAAATTGTGACTTTACTTAAAAGCAATATTAAAATGCATGCATCCCATACTAAAACAAATTAATTTTAAAATATTGTAGATTTATAAATAATCTGGTAGTGTTTTTCCATTTTTATGATTTCAAATAAGGCATAAAACTAAAGTCTTAAAGTTTTAATTTGAAACATCTGTGTTCTGATACTAATGAACAGGGTCATCTATGAATAATTTAGCTTTCACTTTTAGGTACACTGTTAAGTTCTTAAAGAGTGGATACTGATGTAAACAAAACTAAAAACTGTTGCCAAAATGTAGATCACTGAGCATTAATAATTTCATTGCTTCTCAACTGAATGATGTAGAATAGAGATTTATTTACCAACAAATGAAATCAGTTACATCACTAGCTTCAAGAACTGTTGTGTTTTGGGGCTGGGGATATAGCTCAGTGGAATAAGCACTTGAGCGCAGGGTCCTGAGTTCGATCCCCAGTACCGCAAAAAAAAAAAAAAAGAACTGTTGTGTTTTAAAATACAACTATTGCTTTGACATGTATATCAATTTTTTGTCCTTTTTTAAAGAGAACTATCAAAAAAAGAATAAGAGTAAAATACCAACATCACGGACAAGAACAAAACACAGCAAAAACATTAAAAATGATACAGGGTTTCAAAACAAAATGATAGGCATTAACAGTGGTTGTTACATTACATATGGTTATCTCCAACAAAGCTGCTCCAATTACCAGAGGTAAGAATGTGAGATTGATCAAACCATTAAAGAGAATTAAAAAATAATTTTAAAAATTACATACAGTACAGAGTTTTACTAGATAAGAAAGTAGGAAGCATAAAAAATAAGTACTTCAAGGAAATGTTAAAAAACTATTGAAAATTAAGTAAAATAATACGCATATCTGTAACAATGTAAGTTACAGCAAGGCATGAGATACAGAGAAAGAAAGAACTGAGTAAAACTGCATTTTGCTAGATCTAAGTCAGAGGGTGAGGGGAAGAACAACCAGAACGCAAGTCATCTGTTTATTCGTACAGAGTACCAGTGAGACTTTAAAACTGAATGGCTTTTTCTTTTCTTCTTTCTTTGTCTTTTGAGACTACGAAGTTTGATACATTTGGGTTCAGAAAATGATGCCTTTCCATTTCCCAAGATCATACCTGTAGATAAACTGTAATACTATCTACACCTTTAGAGATAAGCTATTATTCCGGAAAAGCAGTTTATTCTTTAAATAAAAGTCTTCCTGACAAGATCTTGTGCACATAGAACTGCTTAATGTCAGTGGGCGCTTTGGGGGATCTGAGGACAACACCAGTAGATTTCACTCTCCTGTCTACATCAACAGCTTCTCATTTCCAAATTCAGAAAGTAATTTACTGAGCTATGTAACAACTTGTATTTTATCATTTTATTTAGTTACAAGCTAAATTAATCTTATCCTTAGACCTAGGATTTCTGTATTTTAAGATATAAATATTAAATTAGTATGTGTACCATTAAAGATACAATTTTTAGGCTCATGGGAATTTTGCCTACAATTTTTTAAAGACATCATGTCATTCTATAAA
Organism: Dinomys branickii; assembly: GCA_004027595.1. Classification (NCBI taxonomy): domain Eukaryota; kingdom Metazoa; phylum Chordata; class Mammalia; order Rodentia; family Dinomyidae; genus Dinomys; species Dinomys branickii. The sequence goes on along the minus strand of PVLD010010686.1, from coordinate 7,427 downwards.
ATAACATGATTAAAATCAGACTTAAAAACTCATGGATATGAAATCAAAAAGTTATTTATATTGTATGTGCATGTATGCATACATTGCATTTTTATGCTGCAAGTAAATACTTTGACATGTTTCAATGAGATTTAATGAATATATTGATGAGTATTTGTCACATTAGAAAATTTTCCATGATTTTTTGCTAGTCCATAAATATGCTGTGTCTTATTCTTAAGGTTATTAGCAACTGCAATGCTGTTTATGAAGAATACACAGTATATTTCACATTTTTATGTCCCTTGCTAAATATTTTCATACTCAGACCATGACACACTGCAAAGAAATCATAGCATATTAACCAATAACTGTACTTTCAGGAATGATGTGGATCGAAATGTTTGATGTTATTTAGTCAACCATTTGTGCCAGGAATGTTAATGTAAGAACAGGGTGCAGTTTAAATGTTTAGTGTCTATTTTTAAAGCTAGGTTACTAGTGAATGCACATATCCTCAGATTTATTCAGCAGTATATTTATGGCCAGACTGTCACCATGCTGTCATTTTGTAGGAGTGAGCAAAAATTCAAAAAAGCAAGAAGTTTCCAATTTGGAGTCACTTTATGATCATATTTAAATGTCAGGGCAAAAATATGGCTAGCTATCAGTTGCATCAATAAACCAATGCATCAATAAACAATAAACTGACACAACCAGCCAAATGAGTTTTGGCATTTTACAAGTAAACTAATTGCTACTGATCTGAAAACTTCATTCTGAAGGACAAATTCCAGGTATTCTATAAGATTAGCAAGGGTTATTTTTTCTTGACTCCTCACTCAACTTCCAACTTTCTACCTTTTCTTTAATTATTCATATTGGTCTTATGTATTTTAAACTTTATCATTTAATAATTCTTTGAAATACACATATCACTTGGATAAATTCTTTGTTAGCATATCAGACTGCTTGTGATACGGAGAAAATTATATGATAATATTATAATGCTGTCCACGATCATTATGAAGCCTGTTATCCTAACATTTATTCACAAAAAAATTGAAATATTTCTTCATAAAGCAAGAACAACCAGAACAGTTAGAGCCATTTTCTATGGCTCATTTGGTTCTATCCTTACATATTTCTTTAGTGATATTTTATAAAAGTTATATATCTATGGTTGCTTTATACAGCATTTATATAAACCATGTCTGCTTTCTAAGACATCTTTCGAACCTATTTTTACAGAGCTTTTAAAATAGTGAAGCATTTATTTGGTCTCTGGGGTAAAAAAAGAGGGGTGTTAAATACAGCAAGTGTGTTTTGCAATTCTGAACTTGGAGCTCATGCAGAACAGCTACCCAAAATCTAGTATCATGAAGTCCTGAGTGACAAAGGTTCATTCAACATCAGGAAATGTCAGAAAACAATACAAGTGCGAACTTTGGTTGTAAAGCAACACAAGCTATCTTAACTCTCAAAGGAGGGAAAATATTTTTAGAACACTTGTGTTTTGTTGTTTTACTTCTAGGTTTGGGGAATTAAATTAATATTCTCCTATTCCCCAGTCTTCTTAAAGTTGGATGCGATTTGGCCACCTTAACTGAATGCAGCATTTTGACAGCTCTCCGGCATCACCATCTTACATACAAAAGGTGCTTTGGGGGTGAGTAGTGCTTGTTCCGCACCTAAACTTCACTTACTTGCAGCGTACACCGTGTCCGTACCTGCCAGTCTGTCCTTCCACTGACTCCCTTTACAATATAAACATTACAAGCGGAGTAGACAAAAGGTAAACTCCACAAAAGGCCTGCAAAATACAGAGGGACTGACAATAAGTCAGACATCCTTCTGTTTTAGGTGACATTTATTCAACTTCATAGTCTTGGAGCTCACTCAGCTATTCACGTGTGTCTTCCAAGGCATGTGGACTTTCATCCTGCATAAGTAAACAGGTCAAACTGATTCTTCATGGGACTCAGTCTTCCCTGGTATGCAAACACTTTTGCAGCAGGATAATTAGCAATCACCTAAGACAGAAGGATAAAAGTGTACTTTTTATTTAGTGTAGTAGGTTACAGTATACAGAAATGTTTGTATATATTGTAATAATTATTTTGCTCTATTTTAAATTTATGTAAAACATAAATTTATGTAAAACACCTGAGACAGAAAGATAAAAGTGCACTTTTTATTTAGTGTAGTAGGTTACAGTATACAAAAATGTTTGTATATATTGTAATAATTATTTTGCTCTATTTTAAATTAATGTAAAACATAATGTTATGTTAAATTTATGAAACAATTTCTATGCAGAAAAGCAAGCAAGCTACATATAGAAACTAAAAACACCTTATTGTGTTCATGAAGTATAAGAATCCTATCATAAATATAATCCATTTAAATATAGCAACCAGGGCCAATTGGAAAGAACACAAAATATGACCTAGTTAATGGTCACTAATGCAGTATCAGCTCTAAAAAAAAAAGAAAATGTCTCTGTGTGTGTGTATTTGTGTGTGTGTGTGTGTGTGTGTGTGTGTGTGTGTTTTAAAAGAGGAAACACATAAGCAAGCAATGGAGTGCTGCATATATGCTTTGCAGTTCTATGTGAAATTAGTCATTCTGACATTTGAAATGAAAAAAAGGAAAGGAGATTCAGCCAAATGTTCATTCCAGGTGTTTTTCCTTCCTTTTCTGTAGTTCGGTTTCACAACTGTAACCAAAGATCAGAATTCTTCAGCAGCATTACCTAGACAAAGAAATATCTGATTTGTGAACAATTGCCTTGCCAAGTAAGATTAATTTATTGAATGAATAGAAGTTAAATTTTCTGTTCTTCCTGACATTATAACAAAAATAACTATGTGTTATAGACTTTAATGTATGGTACCTTGTGGAAGACAGGTTTTAATATGATTATATGTCCATCCCCCCAAATGTTGAGGACATTATCGATGATATGAATGCTGTCAATAAAATGGAGAAACTATGGCTAGCATTAAATCCATAAAACTGTAATGATGACCTCAGATATAACATTACCCTTTTTGTTTTCCTACACTTGGGGAGAGTAAGAGACAATGAAGATTCTTAATGAGTAACAATAAGGATAGAAACTTGCTATTATGTCTTAAATAGCCTAACACATCCAAGGTAAACATGCTTATACCAAGGAATCCTTATCCTGGACAATGTGATAGAGAATTAGGTATTCATGACTGTTTCTGATTTTGTTTAAAATACTAAACTCCCAAACAAATCAATTATAACTAATTAAAACTTGTTTAACTCAGAACCATTCTTTGAGACAGGATCATGCTCTGTAGTTCAGATTAGCCTTCAGTTCACTATGCAGCCCAGTCTGGCCTAGAATTTTTGGAAATCCTGCTTCAGTCTCCCATATACTGGGAATACAGGTATGCACCACCATGTCTGGCTAATTGAGAACCATTCTGATCTTTAGAACATTTTAGATTGTCTGATAATTGTTTAATTTAATCTCAAAGTGTAAGTCAGTAACAGAAGGGAAAAAGAGAAGTCATATAAATGCTTTGATTAGAAGTTATCTGAAACTTGGAATACCATATCAGTTTCCAAATCATTACATCTATACTTTCATGCTTTTTTTTCTTTTTACGTAATTCTATTACAAGTGGCCAAATAGGAATTGGAGCGCTTCCAAAGGTAATTGTATACATCCTGGGAAGAATGAGCTTTGATTATGCAGTAGGCTAATATTGAAAACAATAGCTCACAGGTAATTATATGTATATCAGATCAAACAGGGATTTTCTAAACCAGTAGATCAAACAGGGATTGTCTAAACCAGTAGATTTGTTTCTAACATGAAAGGCTCAGAGAGTTAGGAAAGAATAGAACTGAGGTAAAAAATAATCAATAGATATGAGCAGATTCATGAGTAGGATTTTTTTTTAAGAGAGAAAAGAATGCCTGCTTCTCATATTGACCTCTCATTGGGTCCTAATACTGCTGAACTTCCACAGAACTGGTTCCCTGGTACCCACAAAGTTGAACAGACAAAATGTAAAAGCTATGTTTTGGTAATCTTATTAGTTTTGATTACCTTTTAGATAAACTTCCATCGTGAGACTGTTCCTTCATGCTCCCTACGTCCTGAAAAAAACTAATTTATCAGGAAATAAATGCCACATAAAGCATAAGATAATACTTTAGGATTTGATTAATTTTTAGAGCTATACATTATAATATTCGTTTCTTAAAAGGGGGAAATGACTAAGACAAAGGATTAGAATTGGTGATGTGGAAGGAATAAGAGCTGGTGAGATTACTGCCTCTTGACACAGAGTGAGTAAGGAAGTCTTGAGCACAGGAGAATGTATCTGAACACACTGGGAAATGAAAAGAAAATAAACATATTTTATCACAGAGGTAGGAATCAAGAGGGACCAAGAAGCAAGAGGAGGCTGTGAATGAATGCAGAGTAAAGGAGTGTATAAGCGATTCATTTGTACTCAGCTCAAAGTCCCTTTGAGGAAGATTAGAGTACAAAGATTTGAAAGTTACAAACAAAAGATCACTTCAAATAGCAAAGTCAATCAAAGATAATGAAAAATTTTTGAAAGTGATTTACTCTTCAAAACAATTGTACCAATTACTTAGAATTCACAAGTAGAGTTTTGAAGATCTTTGTCAAATGCATTATAATATCATGTCATCTTGTATGCTATGAGAATATCTCACTTTCCATGGAAATAGTAATGAATCAGCTTCACAGTATTTTAAAATCAAATATTTTATTGTTGTTATTTGGATGTGTGGCTATGTAACATATTGAAGGTATCATTTTAAAATGTAATATTTTATTACTTCATTTGGACTTGTGAATGTGAGCGCCAGCTAATCTTGATTGCCAACCTGGAAGGATTATGATGTCCCTGGAGACTGATTGGATTGGAAGGGAACAAACATGGGTGTGACCCAGGTGGTGAGTTTCTAGCTGAATGAGCTGTGAGGAGGTCAGGTCCAGTTGGAGGAAGTGTCATTGATGCAGGATTGTGGGAACTATACCAGGTCCCTGATTCCTTCCTTTCTGTCTCATTCCCCGTGTCTGTACCTAGGCTGTCATGAAGTTAACAGATTTTCTCTGCCATGGCCTTTTGCCATGAAATTCTGCCTTTGAACAAGAATACCATAGACTAAAATCTCTGAAATTGTGGGCCAAAATAAAATGTTCCACTTTTAGATTGTTGTTTTGGGTTATTTTGTACCCGCTAAGCAAAGTTGACTAAATGCTAAGTAATAAATTAATAAAGATATGGTCTTTAATACATGCAAACTAAAACCAAACATACATAACTTTATTGTGATCAGCCTGTCACATATTGGTATCATATGATACTTTATTATGTATGTAATTATGTGCTGGATAAATAATACACAAAACCTTATTAAAATTCACTTTTATGCATCAAATGTAGCATATAAGAAAATATTTAAACAATTGTACATGGTATTTAAGATTATTCCCTATCAGTGAAAAATTAGTTCAAACTTAACCTTCCTAAAATCTGGTCATGATGGCTTTGTTCGTTTATATACTAAAAAGTCCTGGCAACATCAACATGATTTACAGAAAGGACAAAGTGATAAATTTTCTTCAGTTCCACTGTAAATGGTGGAAGAGAAACACATTTGTGAGTTTATTTTAAGAAGAAGATGTCAAGATATTCCTCTAAGAAATGAAAGTGGTAAATGCTTTGCTCCAATATTATCAAGAAGGGAAATACAGGAGTGCTCTGTAGGGAGCTTGTATCTGTTATTTCATTTAACTTAAAAAAAGAAGCATATAATTTTCCTTTAAAAATATTGCATGTGGGAATCTTATATTTAAAATTAACTGATCTTTACAGTAAGTTTGTACTAACTGACACTGCTTCATTTCCTTCCTTCATGATTATTTTAGCAGCAAATCAAATACTCTGGAATTTTAAAGTGATATTTTATTTTAATTTTAATTTGATTTTATTTACTTTTTTTAGTATTGCACTACTGTCAGTAATTTTAATATATAACCAAAGATTTGGGGCAAAACTTTCTCACAACTATCCTGAAGCAAAGCAAAATCTGTTGGATAAACATCTTATATGTACAGCTCAAATCCATAGGTAATTTTTCTTTTTACTATTCTCCAAGAGGTCAAACTTCCAAGACAAACTTGGATGGATATGGAAATTTTGTATTTTAGAACGTTCCTATAAAACCACTTAACACTTTCAAGATGGCTTCAGGAAAATTACTTCTATAAATCAACAAAATTCATGAGTGAATCCAGTGTTAGTCACTTAAAAATAAGCAAGTGTAAAGGTAGAAGTAGATCTCAGAGCTGTTTTGAGGAATGGATTAGCACCTCTGGGCAGTCAAGCTGATGAATGGACAGCTGGGATAATCATACGCATCTCAGAAATCCAGCAGAGTACAAATCTAAAACTATGAGGTGACCGCATTCACTGATCAGGAACCAGTTTACTACATTAGAAGAGGAATCTAAGATAGGCTGAAGCTACAAAGTGGAGCATAATTACAGAGAGACCTACAATATATCAGGTAAACATTTGATTACTTAGTGGTACATTGCAAAAAGATGCTGGAGGGTTGATTCACAGTCCCTTTTATCTTCTTTTTATATTTTCCTTACTAGATTTAAGTAGAACTAACACAACATTTAAAAAAATAATGATCTTTAGAATATATTTTCATTGGGGAAATAGCTCAGTGGTGTAATTCCCTGCCTGACAAGCACAAGGTCCAGAGTTTGATTCCCAGTACTGCCCCCCCATAAAAGTTAAAAAGAAAAAGAATATATTTTCATTTAATTGCAGTAGGACAAGTAATTAAAGCTTTACAGTGAATCATAAGAAGGAATTAAAGTGATAATTTGATAGAAAAAATGAGAAAAAAGGCATTTGTTGATTTGCAGTTAATTTCAAAATTATTTTGTGAAGAAGAATATGTATGTAGTTTAACAAGCATGACACATTTGGTGTATTCACAGATCTAAAAGGACCATTTCCCCAAGGACAATTTCTTTTCTTAAGCTACCACTTTAGAGTTCCCCCTAGGCTTCCTGTATAATTTCTTGTGACCTTTAGTTATAGCTCACCTCTGCAAGGCAACAACTTTTAAAATTTTTCACTTGGGTTATATCTGAATAAAGCTTTTGCTATAATTAAACAAGTGTTACAAAAATGTAGACTTGTTTTTGTTTTTTTTTTTTTAATTTTTTTTTATTTTAGAAACATAACAGTACAAAAACATATTGACAAACAGACACCCATTATCATAGAAAATAGTACAATCACAACTAATCTATAGATAAGGTGATATGGTCTCAACAGTAGTTGTTGCTTTATCCATTGATATCTTCGAATTGTAGATGTATGGACCCATATACAGACATGCAA
>PVLD010010685.1:0-69462 GCA_004027595.1 Dinomys branickii | reverse complement strand
TTTATATCGTTTGTGAGATCTCCTGCTGTTTCACACACTCCTATAATTCGAATATTGTTACGTTTTGCCTCATCTTGCAGCTGTTGGATTGACTTTTCTTGTGTCTTTGATGATATCATGAGATTCTTCCTTTCACGCTCATAAGCTGCCATGCTGTCTTCAAGTTCTGAAATTCTATCTTCGGTTTCATTTAAATGGTGCATGCTTTCAGCGTTAGTTTTCAAATCCTGGCATTCTATTTGGACCTGTTTCATTACTGGTAATTCATACCTAAATTGCTCTTGTAACATTTCCATTTGTTTCCTATTTTCTTCTAGTCTTTTGTCTATATCTTCTCTATGTGCATGGAACTTTTCTTCCATCATTGTTTTCAGCTCATTTTTTGTCTGAGAAATCATTGCGGGTATGTGGCTTATTTCTGCTTTAAGCTCTTTCATGGCCTGTTGGAGTTGTTTAATTTTGGATGCAATCATTTCATAACTTGAAGTTATGAGGCTTCCTGGTTCCCCTGTATCTTCACATTTAAAACTTGTTCTGGGTGGGGTTGAGTTTTGAGACTGTGTTTTGTTCCTCTGTTTTCCCATTTTTGGGTATCAGATTCGAAATGTGGAGCTATAAATTCCCCAGGCAGTTCAGCAGGCAAAGGTCTGCTGCAGAGGCTGCTCCAATGATTCCTTCTCTTTGGGAGAATGTCCCTTAAGCTGTCTGCTGAGATTTCCGCTTCTATTCCCTACCCCAAGACCTGGCCTGGGCAAATAAACAGCTTGCCGCCCCAGGAGTCTTACAGACAGGGCACTCCGGTGTTCCTCACTGGGTGGAGTTCCTTCCCCCCTCACAAATCCCGTTGGCGCACCTAGCTAGCCCTTCCCACCCGGGAGATCCCGCAGTTCTTAAAGCTGTTTTGATGTTACTCGCTGGGCTGAGCTTCTTCCTGATTCAGGAAAAACTGGTTAGAGCGCCCACTTAACTCACCCTTTGATCGTGCAGACAGGAATGCCGTTCAGATGTATCTCTCTGGATGGAGCTTTTTCCCGACTCAGAAATCCCACCGATCGCTGTTGCTCCAGTTCGCGCAGCGCCGGCTGCGGGGGTGGGGTTCTGAGCGGGATCCCAGACCGCTGCCCAGATTGGCGCAGTCTGTCCCAGTAGCACGTTCTCTGAGTTTCCTCTGCTCTGCTGCCTCCAACAAATCCTGGTTACAGCCGCCTCTGAGCCGGTTGGGTTTATGAGCTGAAGCCGTTCTTCCCTCCGCACTCGCTCTCTCGGCTGTACGCGATTTGAACCGAGCTGTGGCCCAAGCGCTGCACCGATCCCCTGGGCGCCGAGCTCTCAGGGTCCGCCCACTTCTCACCGCACGGCTTCTCAGCCGGCCCTTTAATACTCAGGCCACGGAGAGCAGCGCGATCAGTTGGAATTTTGCCTCCACGGACCGGGCAGCCGCACGCAAAGGATCGGTCTCTGGGAGAGATTCCCTCTGCTGCTCACCTGGTCACCATCTTCCCAGAAGTCTCGAGTCTCATCACTTTTTGAAACTTGTTTTCTTCATATACATTCTTGATTTTTACTTTGTCTAGTAATTACAGTGAAAATCGAAATGTTAAAACGTGCATGGTGCCAAATAAGAGAACTGTTTGCGTTGGTGTGTGATAGACATAACTTTTGCCATCAGATGGAAGCTAGTTCATTTCTTCTTTGGTAAAATTCATGGTGTAGGCTGGTCAAGACGTGTGGGGTGAGGCTGTGTGCTGGTTTGAAGGCTGTTGTATTTAGCTTGTGGCACAGAGTACAGAGGGGTTCTCTTAAGTAATGCCCTAAATATAAAATGAGCCTTTCAACAAATCTTTCCCAACTTCCTTACTCAGTTTATTGTTTTTGTCTTTTTATGGCTGGGAACTGATATTTACATTGCTTAAGGTTAAGCACACTGAGATATGCCAGTATCAATACAATTTCAAATATTTTGAATATCATACCTGTCCACAGTGGATTAATGACTGCCATGTACACAGTACATATTCTATGCCAGATGTGTTCATAAAATGCAAACTTGAACTCATATCATCTTCAGTTTTACTCTGTAATGGAGGTCTAGGTGTTCTATTTTTTTTGCTTTTTTCTTTTAAAGAGAAAAAACAAAATAACAACAAGAAACACAAAAACAAAACAACACAAAACAAAAATGATACAGGATTTAAAAACAAGATGATAGGAATTAACAATGTTTGTTATACTGCATATTGTTATCTTCAACATAGTTGCTCAAATTAACAGATATAAGAATGCAAGATTGATCAAACAATTAAAGATAATAAAAAGTAATAAAAAATTAGAAATTATACAAAGCTTCACTAAACAAGATGGCAGAAATTCAACAACAGTTGTTATATTGGATATTATTTATTGTCTTCAAATTAATTGTTCTTGACAATATCCCCATTTATAGATTAGGAAACTCTAGTTAGATCCTTCTAGCTAGATCCAAGATCTAGTGCTAAGAAATTCCAACACCAGTATTTAAACCCAAATCTCTTAAACTCCAAGTTCTGCTATTTCCAATTCTACAAGAATCTCATTGTTAGTGAACACATTGTATAGTAGATAGTTCTAAAATTTTAGATAAAATCAGGTGGGCTATTAGAAAGCGTGCAGGAAAATATAGCTTCTGCGTGTATCTCCTGATGCTGAATTTCAAAGGTATATTCAGCTAGGCATCCAAATACACTGGGAAAAGGTAAGCACACCCTGGTTGTACATACATAGTAAATTTTTCTGCCTTAACACAAATAAGATTCAAATACAGTGTCACATTCTTAACTAGAGCTGTAAGTAGGGATCTTGAGCAGTTGTTGATTTAATTAGGTTGCGCAGTATTAGACTGGGTGAAGACACAGACCTTATCTAAAGTGGAAAGAGTCTAACAAAGATCTATTAATTGTTTTAAATATTGAGTTAGTGACTAGGAAGTAATTATGTTTTGTGTCTGTGGGCTCATAGTGCATTGGTTTTATGGTTAGTAACTTATCTGCCTTTGAGCTAAAAAGACAATATTTTTAATTGTGTGTCCAAGTGCATTTTATGGTGAAATGCTCTTCCATCAAAATGTTTGTAACTTATTTGCTAGCTCCTGATGGCGAGTGATAAAGAGGAGCATAATCTAGGGCAAAGCCGAAACACTTATCACTACAGATTTTCCGCACATCTGAAGGAGGAGCTGATTTTCACCTACTTTCTTTCCGTATTGCAAAGAAAAGCAGCTTTCCTTGAACAGTTTTGTAAGGGACTCATTCTCTATTTATTCTGATTCCTTCACAGTTAAATGGGGCATTTCAAAGTACTGGAAATATTTGGCTTGTAGGCATGTGAAAATCTGTTTCCATTTAATGGATTTCCTGGTGTATTGATACAAACAAGCAAGCCTAGCATCAGTTTACAGGATCAGTGTGTTTAGTTAAGTGCACTGTTTGGTAAACTGGATGAAGGTTTTTCAAAACTCACAAAGGTCCTGTAAATCAGCTCGATCTCAGGTGTTATTAGTTTCCTTTTCTCTGTTGCATTGCACTTGTAGGTGTGTCTTTTTAAGACAGCATTTAGTTGGAATCATGCAGTACATCACATTCCCAGACTCCCTGGGCGATACACGCTTTTAAAAGTTCCCCCATGTGTTTTTGCTGGCTGATAGGTCATTTGTTTTTGTTGCTGAATAATGTTTTATTGTACAACTAAATCACAATTTATTTAGCCATTTACCTATTTAAGAGAATCTTCCTTGCTATCAAGACTTAGCAATTATACATAAAATTCATGTAAAAGTTTTGTCAATAACTACAAAATAACTTGCTGGCTTTTTGACTGAGATTTTGTTAGATAGGTAAAACAAGTGAAGAAATGATGTCTTACCAATATTGACTAACTTTGAAATACACAGAATATCTGTCCACTTACATATCTCTTCTTCAAACTTTTAAGTAAGAGTTTTGTAGTTTTTATAACATAGATTTTGAATATATTTTGTTACCTATACACCTATGTATTTAATGTTTTGGAACTAACTTTAGTGCTTTAAATGTTAAACTCTAATTAATTACAGTATTCTTTCTTATCTATGTGAATCATATTCTAAGATCCCAGGGCATTTCAGAAATGGTAGCATTGCATTATATGTATGTGATTTTTTTCTGCGTACATTAATTTACACATTATGCTCAGTAGGAGAGTAATAATTTACCTTAGATCTTAGCAACTACAATAATACAATTGGTTTTGTTTTCTTACTAAGTCAAGAATTTTACCCTTTTCCCTTCAAAGACTTTGTGGGTTCTCTTTGGTATATCTGAATTGCTAGAAAAAGGGTTCTTCTACCTGAAGTAAAATAATAGTTATTGAGTATAAGAAATTTGCTTCCATGGCAATCAGTCTGCTAAACTAGATGATTTCTGACTGAGGGGTGAGTAGGACATACAATTCAAGTACTCTGGACGAGTGTGTGGTGCAGAGTCATAAGCAAAATGCATAAGATTCCAGCAGGCTATTCAGAACAGTATGCAGTTTAAAACTTATGAATTGTTTATCTGTGGAGTTCTTCTTTTAGCATTTTTGGAGCATTCCTCATTAAGGATATTTGAAGCCGTAGAAAGCAAAGCCACAGATAAAGGGAGACTACTGAAGTCATTGCTGGTAGAGAGGAAATCAGCTGACTTTTATAAATTAACCTTGTATCCAGAAACTTGCTATTATCACATAATCACATATTAGCAGTAGCAACATTCAATGATTTTGTTTAGTTTTTCAGGACTTTCCACATAAGCAATCATCTCATCTGGGTTTAAAGAAATCCCACATATTTATTTTTTCTTTGTCAATCTCTTATTGTATTAACTAAAGAGTCCGGTATAATTTTGGATAGGGTTGATGATAGAGAAACTTTCACCTAGCTCCTGTGTAAATTTCCAAGTTCTCCTCTCTGAAGTATGATATTAGTTGAAGAGTTTTTGTAGTTGTTCTTTTTTCAATTTGTCATTCTTTTCCTAATTAGCTCATAATTATTACCATGTGTATATTGAAGTTTATCAAGTGGTTTTTTCTTCTGCATCTCTTGATATGATCAATGATTTTTCTTCCTTCAGCCTATTGATTTGATAGATTAAGTTATTTGATTTAAGAAAAATGAATTAGCCTTGAAAACAGGATAATCACATTCTTTATGATATTAAATTCTTTTGAAGATTTTTGCATTTATGTTAATGAGATGTGGTCATCATGCATTTCTCAATTTGTTCACATGGATTTTGTTAATGACATTCTAATTCTTGACACTGTTCTTTTAAACTTTTAGTTTAAAGAGAATAAAAAATAAAGCAATGAAAATAATACAGAATTTCAAAACAAGGTGATAGGAAATTAGCAATGGTTGTTATATTGCATATTGTTATCTTCAAAGTAGTTGTTCAGATTACCAGATAAAAGCATGCAAAATCGATCAAATAAGGTTCTTTGCTCTTTCATAAGTAATATTTCCTGCCTCTCTTGGTTCTGATTTTTTTTTCAAAATTTTCCCTTTATTGGTTGATTTGTTTGAATATAATACTCCTTTTGTCATTCAGTCATGGTTCAGGCTTCTAGAGTTATGATCGATTCATGATCCAATGCTGGAATTATGGATGTGAGTGCTGCACTTGCCCTGGGCGGGTAGTTTGCATACAATGTAAGGGAGAGAAAGAGGCTTGCTCTTTCAGCTGCTGCTACTCCCTTTTGCTCTTGTTGCCTTGCTGTTTGGGTTGCCATGAAACTGTTGCTCTCTGCCATGTGCCACTCTGCCTTGGAGCCAGCCAAGAATGGACTGAAAACTCCACAAACTGTAAGAGAAATAAACCTTTCCTTGCTTCATTTTGGGCATCAGGTATTTTGTCTCAGCAATGAGAGAAAAGTAATCAAGACACTGACATAGTCTAAATGTTGGTCTGTCTTGAAATTTCATCCACTAAATCAACTAGTTCATTGTCTTTAAGACATGAACAAAATGTAGACAAATTTTCTGTCAGAGTCTAAACATATGCCCTCTAATCTAAAGGCCAGTAGTGTCTTTGTTCCCAACTGAAACTTCCTGGACCTGGCCTTTGCTGTCCACATTTCTATAAGCATTCTGGTCTTTGAAGCTCTGAGCAGAACTGTCCATCCAGCTCTGCTTCCAGCAGTCTAGGGCTTATCCAGCCTATATTTCTAAACCATCCTAAACTCTACTCACAAATCAGTTCCAAAGACTTTAAACCACATGGTCAGATACAATCACAGCAAGGATCTTATGTCTCTGGTACCAATTTTATGTATTTGTCAGATTCCCCATTTCTGAGACATGATACCTGTATTCACACCTTACAGGAAGATTCAGTCCATGGTTAACTGACTTCAAGGCAGAAACATCAACACAAAAGGGCACTGTTAAGCAAAGATCTTTGTTCTTGGTGGCTGGGAATGAGAGCAGAGACATAGTATCAGAAAGGAAGAGAGAAAGGAGCAGAAACAGTCCCCAAGGCCATGCCTCCAAAACCCAGAGACATTCAGAAGTGCACCTCAACCATCCCCTAGGTAACTCCCAAGCTGATAAAGTCAACACAGTCAGGCTTTAGCCTCATGCATACTACTCACATGTGTTTAAAATTTTCTATGTGACAATTTCAGTTTCCAGGTCATGAGCTTGGTTCTAATCATTGCTTTCTGTCTTTGGGTATTTTCCTTTTTCCTTTGGAATACCTTGTGATTGTTTTGGGTAGAAGAAACTAAGGAAAGGAAAGTATGTTTTCCTCTAAGGATTGTATGTGATATTGTCAAGATTTATGTTAATTTGACAAAGTATAAGGCCATGATTATTGTTTCTTACATGTGTGTGTATCAGTGGCTGAAAAAACCCTTTAGTGTTCTTATTTTGTTTTGTTTTTCTATTCCTTACTCCAGTCATATTTCACTGGAGACTTCCAGCACAGTGCTAAGGTATGCAGGACAGGAAACAGTCTACAACCTTCCAGTTAAATCTCATGTTTTAGTGGGCTCCTGTCACAGGACTGTCACCTTCACAAGTGTTCCTCCAGAGATGCAGATTTCCTCCCTAATCTGTTTCCTGGCTGCAGCATTTCCAATCTGTAATGACTGCTGTTGCAAATGTTTTATCACTTCTCCATGGAAATAGAAAGCCAAGAAGGAATAGAGTGGGCGAAATTCCCTCTCCATTGAGATAAGGTGCTGGCAAAGTTCTTTGCGAAGGAGAATAGGTCTTTGCTCTAGCAAATGCTTTGGTGTATTTCACAAGAATTACTTTTCCCTTGTCTTGGAGAAACACTTAAAGATCAGTCTTGCTTAGTTAGATCTCTTTAGGAAGACCCTAATGGAGCTCCTCGTGGTGTTGTCTATGAGAATATGATGGTCTATAAGACTGCAGGCGCTAGAGCATCCTTACTGTTAGGCAGTCCACATCTAAACTTCATTATTTCATTCAGATTTCCTGCTGTTACAACTTCATCAGGTTCTGCCCTAGGTAATCCTTTTCTGGCTATGATGTGTCTGTCTCATTAGGTTTTATGGTGGAAGTTTGTCCACAGTTCTCTGAGGGGCCTGGCAGAGTCACTGACTTTTAAATTCTTCTACTCTTTCTTTTTGTAGAGACTTAGGACGAAGACTTCAAAATTATTTTCAAGTTAGAGCTAAAACAGAGCAACAGTATTTTTGAAACACTATTTTGTGTAAATTTTATATCACTACTAAGAGGTAGGAAAATAATTTGACAAAGGTCATGCAATTCAGAAAACAGGAAAAAACTTGGGGTTTCTATTTAGGTCACTGGAATCCAAGCCTTTCTGTCATCACATTACCACATGTTCCTTTTTCACATTCTGTGTGTGGCTGTTCCATCCTATTAGCAACAGCAGCCTTAGGAACAAGAAGGATTGATGTGAATTCAGAAGGCAGCAGCTTAAATGGGCATGTGAGATCTGCAGTTATTGTCAGGGTGGAAAATAATTTGATCCAGTAACTATTTAAGGAAAGGTCAAATCATTTCTTACTGTACTTAGTGATGGATATTACCAGCCAATAGACTTCACATAGGCAGTTAGTAATGCGGTCGTTGACCTTGTACATTAGCACCTTCCTTATAAAGGAGTGAATTTACTCTGTAACTGAAAACCCACAAACATTGCCATAGGCCAGCAACAGACTCTGCACATCCATTCCAAGGCCAGTAACATTAAATGCTATGACATTTGAGTCCTTAGAGGGGAAGGAAAAATAGTAATCAAAATGAAAACATCCTTGAGGTAATTGGTAAAGTCACTCTTTGTCCTTATACTCACCAAACCAGTACTATAATTACTACTTTTATTTATCAGTGTGAGAGATTTTCATCTTATTGTTTTAAACTTCACAAGAAATGCAAATAGATACTTTCATCTACACTTTGCAAATAAGTAGGTAAACACTTTACACATGCCATAGCTATTAAGTCCTTGAGCACCAAGAATTGACCTTAGATGTGTTATTTACAAAATCAGCCTGGCTTCTACCAAGCTGTTATGGCTGATACATTGTGTCAACCTGGGGAATCTGAAGGTTTAACTGAATGATCCAGCTGGAAGCCAGAATGCTTCCTTTGTACACATCCTGAGCCTGTGGAAGAGGAGGGCATGGAGGTTATGTGAGAGGTACACGCTCCCTGGGTGGGGGTAGGCTGTTTACAATGTAGGGGAGAAAAGGAGGCTGCTTGCAGCCATTCTGCCCTTTTGGTTGTGGTTTTTGCTGTGCTCTGTGGCCGTGAACAGTTTGCCCTCTGCCATGTGCCACTCTGCCTCAGAACCAGCCAAGTAAAGGCTGAAACCTCCACAATCTGTGAGCTAAATAAACCTTTCCTTCCTTCATTTTGGGTGTTGGGTATTTTGTCTCAGCAACCAGAGAAAAGTAACCAAGACATAAGCTAAACTCTGGAGAAGTTGATTTTTGTGTGTTGTATGTGCGGGAGCTGCATGAGGAAACCTTTGTAGAGAGGGAAGAAGGTGGTCAACCCCAATTTTAAAATGATCTGTCCACTTTTAACCCTTCACTGGCATTCTTCAGCTACATGTTCTTTGAGGCTTTTACGTAGACAATGAAAAAAATGAGCTCTTAGTTTGGCGAAGAATAAATACACAGATGTCTTGCAACAGAGAATTGTTTGCCACCCACTGGTGCTCTAGCCTGAGCACAATTTTGTCATTTGCCTGGATGGATATCCTACTTCCTCATGCGTATGTGATCTTGGAAACGAACATGTGGCTGTTAGTTAGATTTGAATGTTTTTATTCATGTGATAAACCAAGGTCTTTTTTGTGTATGATGTTTTTTAAATGCTTCCAATTGCATAGATTTTTTATTCATATTGAAGGATTCTCCTACAGAAATCAAGAGATTTTATTATACAGGTCAATGACGTAGTTTTACTAATCATTCATATAATTGGGTTCTTCTACTTAAACATTAAATAAACTGTAAGTGATTTATTTTTATTTTAGGATAACTATAGTTACCATTAGTGAATTAAGTTCATTTTGTCATATGAACTCTAGCCCACGGTGGTGTATGCACTTATAAAGAGGAACCATAGCAGCAAGATTTTAAGTGCCATAAATAGCTGCCTAAGAGACACCTCCTCATCCCCATTGGGATGCTCCCTGCTTACAAATATGCCTCCGGATGAGCTAGAGATCATACTGATAAGTGAATTAAATCAAGCTTGCATGTTAAACATCACATTGTCTCCCTCGGGTAAGAAACTAAAAGAGTAAATAAGATCCAAAGGTACAGTAGATATAAGGAAAGGGAAAGAAATTATTCAAAAAGAAAGAACAACTGAGAAGAGGGAAAGGAAAAAAGAAGGAATATATATATATATATATATATATATATATATGATAGCTGAGATAATTGTACTACTAATTTCTATTAGTTCATTGAAAGAAATAGTGTTTATATTTCTGGACCTACCTTACACTCCTATATCTGGTAATCTGAGGAACTGCTTTGAAGATAACAGTAGGAAATATAATAACCATTGTTAATTTCCTATCATCTAGGTTTAAAATTCTGTATCTCTTTTATTGTTTTTTATTATTCTCTTTAAAATAAAAAAAAATATGTCCCTTAGTAGCCCATTTCAGGGTGGGTTTTCCAATACTAGAGGTTCAATTCTGAGGTTCATAAAGAATTGATAATTTGAAGATTTAAGAATATTTTTGTACTAAATAAACCCTTACTATATAACTAATTTTAATTAGTGCCAAGAAGTGGAGCTTATAGAAACATGGAGAGAAATCATTTAAATGAATGCAGTAAGAGGGAGTGTGTGGTTAGTGCCTTTTTTTGTTTCTGTTTTCTGTTGAACGCTCTTGGGTATCTCTGCGATGGATATCACTTTAAGAGTAATTGATAATGAGACTTTTAAGTTCACTCTTCTTCACAGAGGATTATCTTGTAATAATTGAGAAAATATGCTGTGATACAGATATGACCAGAGGCCCATTCAGCCGTACACTAGATGAAAGAAATTGTATCTGGGAGTACTAGGTTTAAATGATCTCAAAAATAAATGGGATTTCAGCTAAGCTTTGGGGAGAAGATAGTAGAAGGCATAGAAAAACTGCTTAAATGAAATAAGAGTGCATAGGCTTTAGTTTAATCCTACCATATCCGGCAACATCAATTTTTTGTTTTACTTGTAAGTTTTTTAATTATATAAAGGAGGAATTTGGGAAAATTGGATAAAAGCTAGGTACTCATTTGCCATTATTGCTCCTTACGTTTTGCTGACATCTATCATTAATGAAGCAAACCAGTCTTTACAGGGAAGCCTAGATAAAGCCTCAAAATCCTTTCCAAAATAGCAGGCAGATGTAGATAACCTTGCGCAATCTATATAAACATTGCTACAGGTAATAAGCAAATGTTACAAAGCTTTAAGCTGCTGAATTGGTATAGAAAAATCAATTATACACTTCATAGTTTAGTAATGAAATATTGGAATGTGATATTAAAAATAAAGTAGGCTGTCTGAGCCTAACCCCACACGCCCCACTCCCAATAATGCAGGGTGTAAGTAGTCTTTAATTCCCACCATCCTGACAGGTCTCACTGTGGCTTTAACTTCTCTTTCCCCATTACTGAATCTACTATTTTTATGTGCTCATCAATATATCTTTGACGATGAATGACTGTCCAGAACTTTTTCCACTGTCAATGAGTTTTTGTCTTACTGAGTTTTGAGAGTTTGTAGTGTATTCTCTGATATATGCTTTGCCGATATTTTCTTCTAATTTGAATTTTGGCTTTTCATTTCTTTAGGACTAAGTTTGAAGAACAGAATTACTGATTTTTGGGGCCCAATTTTTCAATGCATCCTTCTGTATAGCATACTTTTTGTGTCAGAAGTAAGAAAAATGTATTCTAGTGTCTTCCAATAGTACAAATATTTTCTTCTATGTTGTATTCTAGATATATTAATTTTATATTTTTATTTATCGTATATCTTTTGCTAATTGTTACATATGGTGGGAGGCATGAGAATGTCATATGCCTATGAATATCCAAATTTTCTAATACGATTTCTTTGAAAATAGTTTTGCTCACAGAATTGCCTTTGTTTCTTTATGAAAATGCAATAGACCATATAATTATAAATCTCTGTCTGGATTCTATGCTATTTGACTTGAACAAATATCTAAATGACAATATCACACTACCTGGTTACCCTATGCAGTAAATTTTAAATTTCAAATATTGTTTTAATATTTTACCTTTAGTTTTAATAAATAGGATTATGATGTCCCTTTATGTTCCATGTGCTGAAAGTTCACTGAGCTTCTTCAATATATGTCATACATGTATGTGTGTGCATTATATATGTTGTATCTAAATTATATATATAAATTATATATATATGTATATATAGATAGATAGGTAGATAGATAGATAGATATATCCCTTTGTCTTCTTTAGAAATTTCAAGTAAAGATATATCATGAAAAGTATATGAGGCTACTTAGTTGCCAAATTGTTTAATACTTCTCTATTTATTCCTTCATTCTTTCATTCTTTCTTTCCTCGTGTGTTTTGCTTCATAATTTTTCTATTGCTCCTCCCTTTTAATTCAATAATTATTTATTTCTGAAATGTATAATCTACTAATAACCCCATCGAGTGCACTCTTTATGTCTGGCATCATTGCTTCCATCAGTAGAGGACTGAGCTGTGTCTTTAATGTCTTCCCTGTGCCTCTGAAAAGGTCACGGCCAGTCTTTCCTGTAGTGTGGAGATGTGATTCAGCTGTCTAACAGCTTTATTATCAGTACCTACGAATTCCACACTCCGTCATTTCAGGTACCATTTCCATTGATGCTTCTTCCAGTTATGGCCCAAGATTTCCTACTTCTTGGCATGTGCAGAAATTGGATAATGACATAGTGCCTGTGTTTGGGGTGTTGGATGTACTTGTGCAGCTGCCCTTTATTATTTGTGGGGGCTTCGTTCTGGGACCCACTTTGGATTGATCTATCTATCGTCTATCTGTCTATCTGTCTATCTGTCTGTCTGTCTATCATCTATTTATCTATCATCTGTCTCATAGTTACACTACTGATATTAGCTCATTGAAAGGAAAGATATATGCCTATACTGCTTAATTAATTTTTCATGCATAGGGGCCTGGGGTATAGCTCAGCAGCACAAGTGCCTGCCTGGGAAGTGCAAGGTCCTGAGTTCCATTCCTGGCACCAAAAAAATAGTTTTTCATGCCTATGTCTTGTAACATGATCAACTACTTTGACGATAACAACGCTCAGTGTACTAACCATTGTTACTCCCCTAAAATCTTGTTTGGAAATTTCATTCCATTGTTTTTATTACTTATTTGTCTTTTCTTTAAAATGAAAAAAAATCCATAAATGCTTCTGTTTGTAATTGTGATGGTTAATGTTGATTGTCAACCTGATTGGCTTGAGAGATGGGTGAAGCACACTTCTAGGTGTGTCTGTATGAGGTTACGAGGGCATGACGCAGGGGACACCACCTACTCCCTGGCCCCTTCACCTTGGTCTCCTCCCCCATGCTCTTCTTCCCAGCTGCCATGCAGTGCGCAGGCTTCGTCCACCTCCCCTTCCGCCGTGATGTGCCTGCCTCGGAGCCTGCGCTCTTGGCCTGAATCTCAGACACCATGAGCTAAGTAACTGTCCCTGAAACTGTGGACTTTAGGTATTTTTGTCCCAGCAACTGGAAAGCTGTTGCTATGATTACATAAAATAATGCAGTATTTGCATATAACATATGCACATTTCCTATACACTTTAAAATTATGCGTTTCTCTAAAATACTTAAAGTGTGAATAAAATATGATTGCTATATTATTGTCCTACTTTTTAATTTAAGAAATAACGACATAATAACAACATTTCCAATATGGATGAAATTTTTTTCTTTTGAATGATTTGATCTGTGGGTTTTTTAATCACTGGATTAAAAAAAAAAGGATGGATAAAGACAGCCAGCTATATTTCTGAATATGTGCTTGACCTTTCTTCTCATGCATTATTAAGTTTCTTGGAAACAATGTTTTTTCTTATACATTTCTTTTATGCTTTGTTAATAGCATGTAGTCCAGGTTTAATTTTTTCCTCCACTAAGACAAGACCTTTGTTAATATACTAACAAATGTCTTATGACTGGTGAAGTTTTTTGCTGTGTTGTAAGCTGATTTTGTTTTTATCTGTGGTGAGAGCTGGATGTTATCTTTTAGCTTTTTCAGATGTCCCTTTCTCTGACCTCAGGTGGTTTATTTCCACTGGTACTGATCAGCAATTTAAATTCTTGAAGAAAATCCAGTAGAGATCGCTGAAGTTCTCCCTGTGAGAAGCTGTATCTTCTCTGGAATTGTGTCCTATGAACCCTTTCGAACTTGAATTCCAAAGGCTCTTGATTCCATCTTCTCAGTCACTGAGTTCAATAGGTTCTGCCTCCCTGAGCTTTATATCAGTAGGGAATAAGAAATGGAACCATCATATTTTCCTAATTCGCCTCCTATGCCTCACTATTATTACCAGCTGTGTAGTAACATGAAGACCAATGTTTCCTGTCTTTTGCCTAGTTTTTGGATATTTATAGGGCGAAATCTAGTCCTTGCTCTTCCATCCTGGCTTGCATAGAATTTTTTACATATATAGTTTGCAGTTTAAATGAATACAGTGTATCCTCTTACCAACAAAAAATCGAGACATGAATAAATTGACAGAAGAGAATGTTGGAGACAGAGAGAGATGAAAGGGAAAAGATTCAGACCTAAGAAAGATCTTCTGCCTGAAAAAATCACAAGAAGTTTAGTTTTGACTGCGAGTGAATTAGTAAAGAAGGTGGTCAGACATTTGTGTAGTGGTGAGAAGGAGCCAGTTGATGTAACATCTTGTAAGATCTTCTGATAGCTTTCTAACCATCCTGCTGTGTATGGCTCTCAGCAGAGGAAGGCTCTGATTATACACAGAGATTTGATCTCAGATTATATACAGATCTTTTTTGAAAAGGTCATCTTAAATGCTCTTTGGAAAATTGTGTATAGAAATCAGGGGCTAAAGGAGAAAAGTGATTTAGGAATTGCAATAATTCAGGTGGGAGAGTATGGCCAATTGGTGTCTTACTCCTACTCTTTTCTGTGATTATAATTAAATCCCTAAAGTCAAATACTGTATATAAAAAGAAAAGAGGCTTCATGAGCTCAGTGTTGAAGACTGAATGGCCAAAGCTGGTCAATGTCTACCGATGAACAGTTGAGTGGGACACAGCACAGTGGGTAAATAGAAGAGGAGATGGCATGTATACGCAGGGTGTTGCATGATAACAACTCACTTGTTTCAGTTACATTTCTCTCATTGCTGGGACAAAATACCTGACGCCCAGGATGAAGGAAGGAAAAGCTCATTTAGTTCACAGTCTGTGGAGATTTTAGTCCAAACTCAGCAGACTCCGGGGTAGAGTGCCACGTGGCAGAGGGCAACAGTCCATGGTAGTGGAAAACAACAAAAGCAAAAAGGGAGGAGCAGAGAGAAAAGACTCTTTCTGTCCCCATGCAAGGGTCATTTATTCAAATAAAGATTAAAAGTAAAGCCATTGTAAATGTGGAGTACATCAAGAGTTTAATTTGGGGCAGGCTCAGTTTTAAGGGACCGTTACATATTCAAGTCAAAACTCAAGGACCTGGTGTAAAGGGTAGCACTGTATATAAAGGGTAGCGTTCTGTTTTCCATGTCCCCTCAGAGGCTCTCACTTGCATTTATTTTCCTTCAGCCAGGCATCTGTAGTCCTCCACCGCATCGCTGTTTTCAGCATGTCATTTTCAGGACCTTCTCCCTGAACAATTCTCGTTTTGCTTGTATAACCTTCTTCTGAAATCAAGACCTTTAACAGGATTCTCTAGTAAGCATCGTTCTTTTCAAATAATAAAACTGCACAACCATGTCCACTAAAGCCTTCTGAAATGAGACTTTGGGATTTTAAGACACAGTTTTTATTTCTTTAAAAACTTCCTCAGAAATCTCAGAAACAAAGTGGGGGAACAGCCATGGGTACCTCAGTTCCATGTAGAAGATTTTCAACCTATTATTTGGCTTTTACTCCAAACTCTTAAACTGGTACAAATTGTTTTCGTCTTGAAAAAAACCTGGCAAAACTGAAAGGATGTGATTTTGTCCTAGTGCCTTTCTTATTGTACCAGATACTTGGTAAGTTGGAAACAGAAATTTAACAATTAAGTGTAATAAAAATATTCTGGAGAATGATGTGAAGAATTTGCTACAGCTCTTTACTGCCTAGTACTTATGGTCAAGTATTAGTAATGACCATAATAATTATACTGTATGTCATGATATTTTGTGCCTTTGTGTCACACTAAGATCAATGATTTCATCCTTTCTTTCAAAAAGGATGGCTTAATTTGTTGGATATTCACACTTGGAATTTTACTTTAAAATGTTCTAAAATAACAATGACTATCACATTATAACTTGTTGCTATTAAACTCTGAACAAAAAGGATGTGTTCACCCCCAAAATAGTGTAACTTTAGGAATCCACAACTGGATACACATGAGAGATAATAATTCCACACTAGGTTTATGTTGCTAAGGAACTAAAAATATATGTCATAAGATGAATTAATTTGACGTGATTTGGTGATGTGATTTGTGTATCCAGATGGTTCATGAAAGTTTTTCGTTATTTATGTGGTCTCCGAGTTACTTTGTTGTCTGATGTGTCAGCTCCCCTAACTGGAACATTATTTTTACTGGTCATCTTTTCTCTCTCTTCTGCACCTCTGGCTTTTCTCAGAAACAGTCCTGTTTCCAATTCAATTTTAACTGATGGTTATGGAGTAAGAAGAACTTTACGTCGCTCTGTGTGTTTCTTTCTCCCTCCCTCTCTCTCTCTCTCTCTCTCTCTCTCTCTCTCTGTATTGTGTGTTTGATGTGAGTAGAGTTAAGAAACCATTAAATTGCCCTCTATGTTGGTATCAGTACATGCCAGCTTTGTTATTCTACAGATCCATCTTCTCATTCTACAATTGAAATACAGATACTTTGTTCCCTCTAAATCAATGGAACTTTACACAAGAACCAGAGCTGAAAACAATCTAAGAAAAAGAATACGCTGCTTCCTATTCCCCATAGATTTAAGGCTTTGAAAGAGGTGACTCGTTCATCTACAAAAAAAGGTAAAGTGTATATAGCTTTTCATGCTCTAGGACATCAAAATTGTTTTGCACTCTGTTAGCTATGTATGAGTTTCATCAAAGTGAATTCATTCTACCTGTAGAAGGTACCACAACATTACTGTGGGTCAAACCATGTGTCTGATGGCTGGTATTCTACTTACTATTGCTCTACTGAAGGTCTATCTGGGACTGATCTTTCTTTTATCTGCTCAGTTTTGCTGAGGACAGAGTTGTGCTGTACTAACTCAGAGAAAAACCCTAAAATATGGCATCTCTTGGGCTTTGTGATCAAATCCCTACCTTTTACAGCCTTATAAGTAAGTAGACTATGAAGAAGGATAATCATGTGACACAGTCATACTTCAGACTAAGGAGATATAAAGGAGAATCATTACAGTAGTGATTAATATGTGGAAACTCCCCACTCAAGACATACATTCAGAAAAAAGTTCTAGTATTTTATCTCTGATGTTGTCCACTCACAGCATATTTCTACAAGGCCTGCGAGCATCTTGAAACACAGATTGAGGGAGCAACCTCCTTAAGATGGAAAGATACAAATACAAGAAGAACTAAAATCCTCAGTGAGTATCTCTGTGCAATCACTGATAAAACCAGGGTGGGGCCCATACTGTCTCTGATATTCAGTTATGTAAATGATAGTTTCAGTTTGTTTTCTACCATTTAAAATAGTTTTCTACCATTCAAAATGAGTTTTTATTGAGGAGAACAAAATGACCTTCAATGACAAATGATATAAAAGGTTTCAGTTAAAACCCCATCCACTGGAGATCTTTCCATGATAAAGTCTAGAGTTTCTAATAGAAAGCTTACTAGAAAAGCTTCAGTTTGATCAGTAAATTTATCTTTGTCCTCATTTATTGTTATCAATTCCAAAATCCCATATAATCTTTTCCTGTAAGATCAATAACTCCACTCTTCTGAAAGAAGATATCTGTCTTTAGATCTGATCTAAGAATGTGTTATCAAGTGGAATCTTTATAACATATCCTAAAGAATTATATGTGATTTCACTTGTTTCTGATTTTGAAAGTACTAGACAATATATGCAATGAAATCATTTCATGTTATTAATAGATTGGGTCTCCAAAAGCTATTAAATAAACTGAAGAATAGCTGTGAAAAAATAACTTAAGTCAATTCCTTAGTGCATGATGCTTTCCCAGGTACTCCTGCTCATGTATGTGTCTGAGCTTGCTAGGTCTCCCGGGATCCCCGCTGGAAACCTCTCACTAAAATAGAAATCAGTCACTCGAATCATTCTCAGAATCAAAAGGAGGGAGTAGTTGGAAGTTTATAAGTCAGTTTCTTACCAACAGATCAGTTTGATGTTTCTTTTTAGCATATTATCAATTAACAAAAATATAATTATGACCTCTGATCACATAGCTTATCAGATTGTTTAACTGATATTTAATGTTAATATATATGTATATATATATATATATATATATATGTCATTTACTGTGTATGATTCCTCCGCTAATGTGAGCTGTACATGGTACATGCTGAGATGTACACACTAGCATGTGACATGGTAAGTCACAGTAGGCTATATGGTATATTCTGTATCACATACAGTACATCATTGGAGTGGGAAAGCTCAGGTTACATCACTTTCTGTGTGATGTGGGGTGAGCACTTCTGTGGATTTCATTTTCCTCATCTCTAAAGAAAACTTTGTTTCACTTCCCTACTAGGTACAATTGTTTGACACCATAATGCAAGAATCAAAACATTTGTAAGGTAAATAAATAAAAGATCACAACTCCCACAAAATTCCAGGTTTGGCTGAGATAGAAAAATATTATTTAATGTATAAAATACCATATTATCTGATTTATAAATGGAGAATTGCCTAAAAACAAGGGAAATGCAATAATCAGAAGTGGTACAGCAGAGGAAATGATGAACTCAGTCTTTGGCCACGGCGGGGAAATCACGAAGGACTTAATACCGGAGTTAGAGGACAGCCTACTTTCCCCAGCAGGAAAATTCCTCCTCATTAAAAGAACAGGATGTCACATATAAAACCACGTGTGCAGCAAGGAGCATGCTCTGCTCAAAGAGGCACAGTAAATCAGAGTGGCCAAAATCCAGCAGCAGTGGGAGTTGGTGCTGTAGTGAGTAGGAGTGTGGTTTAGCTGAAGCTTTTGATGAAGTGTAAGCGGACACGGAGCCCCGTCAGAAGGCCTAAAGATGGGCTGCTAAGCTAGCAGACATATGCTCTGAGGTTCTCGGACCATGACAATGACCAGGAAACTTCGGGAATGGTTATTATTGGGCCCATCTCAGTCCTTTCGAATTAGCGTCTTGGCGCTGGGCTGGGGTCGATGGAAAGAGCTGAAGCCATGTCTGTATAGACTTGCATCGGTCAGGTTTCGGAACCACTGATCTGAATGAAGGGAAGCCACAGAGGATTCCACACTGGAAATAACAGTCCGTTTTGCATTTTGAAAAAGCGTTCCAGCAGCTGTGCATGCAGCACTGGAGGAAGTCCAACCCAGGAGGGAGCCAGCCAGGGAGCCAGACAAGAAAATCGAGAGCAGCAAACAAGCTTGCCGAAGGCAGGCAGCGAAGACAGACGGGGTATAGGGTGATCAAGAGGAGAGCAGTAGACGGGGTTAGTGATGCAATCACATTCCGGACAAGGAAGGCTGTGCAGCCAAAGATACAGTGTGGCTTTTCCCAATAGACAGATGAGGAGCAATTAAGCGTCTTAAGCAGGACAGTGATCCATTGCCTGGGAGGCATCTTTGACCTCCATCCAGAGATTTCAGCAGTGAGTGCCATCTTGGGAAATAGTTCCTGGCTCAGGGAAAGCCCGCCTGCCATGGAGACCTTTGGGAAGAGATCTGGAGTTGCTGCTCCCTGACATCTCTCAGAACCCCTGTTTCTGAGGCGCGTTAATCAGTTCAGTTTAGTAAAATCGGAGAAAGAGGACAAAGGAAAGTCGGAGTTATGGGCTGGCGTTAAGAAGGAACAGAGCTCAGGAGAGGACTTAAGAAGCCATAAGACTGACATGACACAACTATGTCTGTGGTTTACTGAGTAACTTTGGGCTAATTAGGCAACTTTTCTAGTGCTGTAGTGTTTCCCATCTGTTTCATAGGTTTAAATGAGACAAGGCTATAAGTGGCTTCATAATGGACCAACTGCTATGTAGTTTTTATGAATGTGAGATAAAGTTCAATTATCAGGTTACTATGACATGATACGAAACTGAACAATAGAATGAAATTACAAGACCACAACAGGAAAGGAACTATAAGTACAAAAACCCTCCCGTCCTATATTAATATAGCAAAGACAAAATACAGGGAAGCTCTCCTCTAAAAAGAATTATTGATGGAAGGAGGCTGACCCTTGCTTATAGGGAAAGGTGAGAACATGTTTCTTAAGCACCCTGGCTGACTCTGAAAGCTTGTTAAAGGGTTAAGAATGTAGTAGAAACATCACCAGCCAGGAAGTTAGGAGGTGAAGTTCTTATCTTTGATGTGTCAGGCACGCATCACCACTTTGAACAAGCCCCTTACTTTGAGCAAGCCCCTTAATCTGTATGATATTGGCCCCATTGTGGAACTGAAACAGCCCTTATGGCTCAGCATTACAGGTGAGGCTGTGCTATTACAGAATCACTCTTCTCTTGGACTGATCTCTGTGAGCTGGAGGTCAGATGATTTATCTTCAGAAGACTTCAAGGATGAAAGAGTGCTCTGAAAAAGCAAATTAATTCTAATTGGTATGAAGCTTGGTGACTATTTAAGCCCTGCACTTAGCAAATAATTAGATCTTTTACAAGGATGCAAAGACTAGCTACAAGACATAAAAAAGTTATAAATCAACATGTAAATATTGTGTTTTGTATGCAATTAGATCTTCACAATCCCTCCAAAGCATCTCCTGCCTGCTATCTTTTAGATAGAGGCCTTGGCTTAAAATAAGCCAGGAAAGGGGATCAAGTTTCCTCCCATGCTCTGCATGGATTTCACAACCATGTGTTCAAATTATAATCATGTCTTCCATTAATGAAAATGGCATATTTATTGAGGCTATAGAATTATTCTCATCCGGGAGAAAATCTCCAATAAACACCTTCCAAAGGAGCATGTAAAAATTGACAAAGCATAAAAGACTGACCAGTTTTAGGTTAAAAAAAAAAAAACTTCCCATAATGAGAAGAAACAGAATACTTCCTGAGGCCATAACTCAGGGTTTAATCCTTACTTTGGTGAGGAGGGAGACGCTAATGACAATTTGAAGGGGAGGAACGCTGCCATCAATAGTCAAGAGTCAGCAGAACACCTTTGTCACTAAAGGAAGCTGTGGAATTCCTTATTTCTAGAAGAGTGAACACATAATGCCATGACAAAGAGTGAGAGCTGCAGGCGTTCCTCAGGGTGCAGTGCATGGCCCAAGCAGCCTGCAGTCTGAGGCCACCCGGCTGTCTGACAAGTCTAAAGCTTTGTCACTAGATTTTTGCAAAATTCTGGGGTGGGGGAATCTCAGTGGCGTGGCTTGCTTTCATCATGTTTGCCACTCGGAAGATCACTGCAGCTTCTAGCTCAGCTCCTGACCTCCCACAGACTGACCTACCAACTTGTCAAGAGAGAGGGCTACTCCACCCCCCCACCCCCTTTCTCTCCCTCTCTTTCATTTGTTCTCAAGACCCAAGTGCATCACCTAATTCTGTGGTAATTTCCTTAGCATTAGTTATCTAAGTTTTCCGAGCAAAATGTAATGGAAGGTTGAGCAAAACAAAGTAGAATGGCAGACTCAATCAGAAAATACCGTACAATTAAACATCAGGCTTTCAGGAAATTGAAGTGTTTCTGTTATCACTTTCTGTACACATGGCTCCTTATTGTGTTTCTGAGGCTTGTCTTTTCTTTTTTTTAGGAAACTCATCTCCAAATCTGCTTCTTCAAATGCCCTAAAACGTCACTTTGTTTTCTTTGATCATAAAAGATAAGCTTACAGTTCCTAGCACTTTATTATAGAGAGCCATTTAAGTCTTCTAAATGAGCTTTCTGGAGCTTTTACCTCCCAAACATGCTCAGGTAATGATTTTTCAAATGAAAGTGCTGCTAACCTGAGGCTGAGCACAGAGTGACCTAATCACCGCCTGGGTCTGTGTACTTAGGTGTGGGCTTCCACCCTACCTGTGTGTGCGTGACTGTGTGGGGATTAAGGCAGCAGAGGGGAAAATGTGGAATTCTTATTCTTTATCAGAAAAAACCCCTTGTATGCCAGGTTTTGCTTTGGTCTGGTTTGTAGCTGTCCTAGCTGTTGTTCTTGGGTCCCACCTCATCGAGCTTCTGTGTACCCTTCCTTCTTTCTCACCCCTTTACTCTTCTTTTATTTCCTCTGTGTTCATATGCTTAACTCTCTTCCTGTCCCTTCTATCCTCTTTTCCATCTCTCCCACTTATTTTTATATCAATTATTGGAAGATCATTTCTAAAACAAATTTATCATTGGTGCCACCAGAGAACACACACAACCTTAACTTGTCACTCAAAGCTCAATGATTAGCGTGGGTTATTTTATTTATCAATTAACTCCCTTCCATAGCTTTATTTCAGCAAAACTAAATTATGTATGTATCCCTGATTGCCTGCCATAGTTGAGACCTTGCTTCTTCAGTTTATACCAATCCACACCTTCCAACTCAGCCCACCCCTGAAGATTCAGTTAAGCGTCACATATCTCCATACTTGAATGAAGACAATGTTCCTAAATATAGGAAACCTATATTTAAATTCCAGCCCTGTTACTTCTAATGTTGCTTGTTTGTTTTTACTTTGGACAGATTATTTTGTCTCCATGTGCCTTGTTTTTATCATCTGTGAGTGAGAATTAATACCTATCCCAAGAGACACTGGGGCATGCAAACAGGGCAATACAGGTAATTTCATGAGCAGTATCTGCACTGAGAAAGCGTTAAAGGTTGCTCTGCTGTTTCCTCACATTAAATGAGATGTCACGAAAGGAACCTTGCCTTGAAGACTGTTCCTGTAGACACTGAGGCTAAAGCTTTCAATGATCCAGGACTGCACTGGTTCAAAGGGAGCCTTCAGAGCCACCCGGCCAGGAGTTACCACTGTGGTCAATACAACTATAAGAAAGCCCCAGAGTTGTGATGGGCAGCAGCACTGTACTGAGCATTCAACCTAGGACCTTTGCACCGAGCAAAACTTCCCCAGCTCTCATTTTCTGTTTGAGATAGGACTTATGTTGCCTGCACTGGGCTCAAGCTTGGGACCCGCCTCCGCTCCAAGGGTTGAGATTACAACTTTGTGCCACCATAGCAGACTGTGACTTTGAACGTTGATTATATTGGCAACTGTGGAAACAGTTTGTCACAATCAGTGATCTATGGAAATTATCTATCTATACAGCAAGATAAACAATTCAGTCTGTTGTGCCAGAAATTTTATGAGTATTCTATAGATGTCTTAATCTTCCAGCTCAAGAAGTTTTTTTTTTCCCTTTTCTAATGCATGTTGTAAATGCCTGCCACACTCTGGATGTGTAAATGCTGACTCTATAAAAGCACATGTACATAGCAGTTGCCTTTTTTCAATTAACTGTTAGAAGAATAGGGAATAAAATGCATAGCTATTTAAAAAATAAATAAGACACCACAGGTTAAAAGTACATTTCTGCTGGAAGCAACTTGTGAAATAGATGGAACAGATTTTTTATGCCTATTTTACAGGTGAGGAAACAGGGTCTTACATCTAATGAAGAACTTTATACACACTCTAGCAAAAATGAAAGAAAAATAACTTCTGCCCCTGTTTACCCTGAATTTACTCACAGCTAAACTGTGTCAACTCTGGAAGGACCTTCACACTTTAAGGAGTTCCTCTTAAAGGAATAATCTGAAATAGAAAGTAGTGTGGGATGCCTGAACCTCACTGCCACTGAAGTGGGAGGGAAAGAGAGACTTTATCTCTGGTTGCAAATACCCCAAGGGAGAAATAATTGAAGAACTGTTTATGATAGAGAACTATAATTAGGAGTAATGGGAGGAAATTAAGGAAAGGGAAATAACAAGTTTATAATAAGCTTCCAGTATGAGGTCTTCAAATTTAATTGTGTTTTTTAAGTAATGTCAGGCTCCCAGATGCTGCCATGATGAAGACTGTATACAAATGGGGGCATAAACAAATGGCTTTGTAACCCACACACTCAAACCAGTCTGTCCTATAAACCAGGATGCCATTTCACCATTCCACATTAAAATTGGGGCACGAATATGCAAAAATCTCCTGTTGGGCTGAGAATGTGCTTCCTATTCCTTACAAATATAACTAAATAAGAGAAAGTGGTAAATCTTCCCTCTTTTATACACACACACACACACACACACACACACACACACACACGCAAAACACATACACTGTTCAGCCCCTTCAGCTGCATGTGTTCTGATCCATGTTTGAGCTGAGGCATCCACTCCAGGTGGTTAATTTATCCAACAAACCGTTATAAAATCAGCCATTTCAAATGCATTGTTCAGATCTCCAGAGACCTTGGGAGTGAAGGGAGAATGATATTCAGACTAATTTTTATGTCTCTCCCACTGCTAAGAGACACAACTAATAAAGTCATTCAGAATTAGAACTGCAGGAAATGTGGGAACTTGGAGAAGATTCCCTGATTTTCTGCTTTTGATGTTGCTGTGGAATCAAATTATTTGGAGTTCTTTGTTTTAAAGACATTTTTCATTAGACAACCTGCTGCTGTTATCCGAAGTGAAATAGCAGGAATATGTCTGGATGACACAATAAGTGCAGTTATCCTTCCACAGTCATTCACACCAGTAACAATTTCAGATATGATCAGTGGCTGTGCACCGTGGCATTTACCACTCACACTGTAGCAGGGAGCTGTGCTGCTGATCTGTGCCCTTGAAAGGGAACGCACACCCACATTTACACAGCACACTCAACTCATTACTTCCCTCAGCTGATGTCTACTGCATGCATCAGAACAACTGAGTGAATGTTAGACTGTAGCTTTCAAAAGCTGGTTCATGACAAGAAAAAAGAAACTGTCATTTTTGTACATTAGTCTGAGAATTTGGAGGGATTAAGGCAACGTTGTCAATACAGTGGTACCTAGGTTCATGAACTTAATTCGTCCCATTATTCTGGAAAAGATGGCCATGTTGGTGACCATCCAGGAAAGATGGTTGGGGTTGTGTTCCTCACCCAATGCATAGTTCACACACACACACACACACACACACACACACAGCCAGCCAGCAAGATATTGCCAGATGCTTCTCTTTGCCAACCAAATTGTCTTCAGACAAAAGTGTTTATGAACCAAGCTACTACTGTGCTATTGTGTTTCTCAAGATTGTACGAACGCATGCAGATAACTCACTGAACGATTGCAGGACTCACTTAGTCCCTGAGGTCCAGTGGAAATTGTGCCTCCAGTCACTTTCCAATGCCAAAGTGGGCTGACTCTAGGTCTCACACAAAACAGTATTTTATCTTTTTATAAATCCACAAGATGTACTGCCGTATCAAAGTCTAGAAGCTTGAACACTCTTGAATGTAACAATTTTCAATCATATTTTTACATTAAACTCTTTTTAAAAAATAATTAGCGCTTTGCATAACAGCATTTTCCAGTTCCAAACTAGCTTGGAATCACACTCCTAACCCCCACATCAGATGCTTTTATCACTGGAGAATGGGGCCACCTAAGAAGCTCTCTGCTGGACATTCATCCATAGAGCCACAAGCCTGAGGAAACCCGAGCTCACTATTTGCTCTTGGGTCTCTGGGGTTTCTCTTCTTGAGCCCTCAGACACCTTCCACTGTGCAATTAACTTTTAAACTCCACCACTGCTGTTTATGTTCCTCTCCTCCCCCCAGGAGTCGTCATACGTCGGCACAACAAGGACAAATGATGAAAATTGCAGAGATTTTTGAGAGCTGCAGGCATTGCTTTATTGTTAGCGTCCAGCCTGATACGTGTCACAAAGTCTAGTAGTTCTGGCTAACATACATGAAAAGCACCAGGCTTTTGAAAAAAACCCAATCTGTTAAATTTCCTGGAATTATGGCCAAAGGTTTTCTGATTCATGTTTTCAAGCTTATCCCTCTTCTCCCAACCCCTACCTGCTTCCCACTCATCAGCAATAAGTATTTGCTCAGCAGCTGCACAAGCAGGTGAGTCCTTACAGGGCAGGTTTAATTGACTTATTCTATGCCCTTTCAGAGCCGACAGTTTCAATTTCTTTTCCTGATAAGAGTACATAACTTAATTTAGTTAATAGAATGAGACAAATTGCTATCATAACTCTTACACACCTTTTCATATTCAGCAGTTTGCTTTCTCTCCTCCTGCATCAGGATCCTAGGTAGACCAGCACGTACTCAATATGGAATGAAATCATTGATCAGGCTTATTGTTGAAAGCCAGCTCTCCTCTGCTTAACTAAAGGTCACAGCCTAGTCTGATGGATTATTTTCTGGAGACCAAAGCGTCCCTGAGTCGTAAGCATAAGCAGCAGTTTTGTGCTGTGTTGGAGATGGAGAATGATACACTCAGGATGTTGGAAATGAGAGGATCTTAGAGATGGTCTAGTATTTGCGAAGTGTTGATGTGAACACCAAGTATCTTACCTCTGCAGATATTTTAATTTAAGTAGGAGTTTTCAAATCCTTTGATTTTTAGTACAAACCCATGAGATTGGCAGAAAACAGATTCAAGGAAAATCTTATTTGCTCAAGGTCACACAGTGCTTGAATTTGGTACAGGCATATTTGATTCTGAAAATAGCATTATTTTACTCTGTTTTGAAGGACAAGGAATTAAAGGGAGAGTGGAGTGAAGAGGGAGAAAGTGAAAAGAGAAATATCAGGTGGGAAAATAACGGAGGAGGTAAAAGAGATCAAAGGAGATGAGTACTTGACTCAAAATACGTATTT
Source organism: Dinomys branickii (assembly GCA_004027595.1). Taxonomy (NCBI): domain Eukaryota; kingdom Metazoa; phylum Chordata; class Mammalia; order Rodentia; family Dinomyidae; genus Dinomys; species Dinomys branickii. The sequence continues at coordinate 42,722 of PVLD010010685.1, read as the reverse complement.
GGCAAGTTTTAACATAATAATTCTTTTACCGCTTGTATTTTTATCTTTCCCAAATTGAAAATGATAGCTGACCTCAAGCTGTTGTAGTGGAGCTAAATTAATTAATGTATATCCAAAATAATATGTGAGTGTATATAGAGTCTGCCAAAAGTATATACCCACTTTAGGAAAAGAAAAGCTTGCATAAATTTTTAATACTAAATTTATTGAGACATCATTAGATTTGCCAGTTATCTCTGGCCTCTATAATGATAAGCTGTGCTTAAAGTGGTGCTCATCAGATTCCAGACATTTATCAGTACAATAAACTGCTGTGTGGATAACTTTGGTAACTCAGATTGCTGCGCATGGCTTTTCAATTTTTTTTCTCCAAGGGTCAGCAGTGTAGTGGGTTTTCTGCATTATACAACACCTTCTAGTGTTCCCCATATAAGGATAACACAGTCTGTGGAAAAAAATACTATTTTTCTTTTCCTGAAGTGTGTATACATTTTTTCTAGCAAACTCTGTATATGTATAACAAAAACTTGTAACACACTAAATACTCAAATAATATCAACCACTGATAATACACAGTAATTTGCAGCATACTAATTATTGAAAACAGTAAAATAATTTTCAAACTACTCTTTTGAGACTATAAATTAATGTAGCTATTATAGAAAACAGTATGAGGGATTCCTCAAAAATTGAAAATAGAACTATCACATGACCCTGCTACCCCACAACTTGGCATATATGTTTTTAGCATTCCTATGGTTTCACACAATCTCCTACATTTGCAATTTAAAGAAGGTAAGGTTCAGTTTCTTCACAGTTTAGGGGAGTCAGGGCACAGTTAGCTTACTTCAAGGCAGCAACATCACAGCAGAAGGGACTGGCAAAGCAAAGCTCCTTAGGTTTTAGCCAGGGGGCAGGATGGGAAGCAGAAGCAGAACCAGAATGAGGCAGGGGAGGGAACACAGGCAGTATCATCCTCTAGGCATTTCTTTATGCATTGAAATCCTTATGTCAGGTTTAAGTGTTACAATCCACCCGTGGTCAACTTCACAGCCAAACATGTATCCTTACACCATACTGGATCTTTGAAGAAAGAAAACAGCAAGTTCCTAATTCTGCCAAACACCATGCAACTGTCTTGCATCCAACCAGAAGTGCAACAATCTCTTTCCTTAAATCTCAAGAGTTTCAGATGTTTCTAGAATTGAAGTTCAAAAAAAAAGGAGAGAAGTCAGGAAGTAGCTGAGCATCACAGTGTCTCCCGAGGGGGTAAGTTCAATTCTAGGTACAATAAGTAAATAAATAAATAAATAAGTCCAAGTCTCTTCCGAGATTCAAGGAAAACTCTTTCTAAATACAAAAGAAATTACATAATCCCGAGGTGTAAAGTCACATCTTAAACATTCCCATTTCAAACGGGAGGAATGGAAGACAGGAAAGAATCAGACCAAAGCAAATCAGAAAACCAGCAGGACAAGCATTAAGTTCTATAACTCTCTGTACAGCATCTAGGCAGATGGTGAGGAAATATGAGCTCCAAACGGTGAGTGTAACCCCACCCCATAGTCTTGATTCTTTCAGTACACAAGTTTTCTCTCTTAGGTTGGCTTCACTCAAATTCTGCAGTTTTCCTCAGCAAATGTTCTCCATTTCTGGCATCTCTGACTTCCTGGGGTCTCCACTAAACCTTTGAGTTCATTCCCAAAACTTTACCCAGGAGATCCTTGCTTGGTCTCTAGGCTTTTCTTTGAAATTTGGGTAGAAGCCTCTCTGACCTAGAATTATTGCATTCTGCATGCCAGCAAAAGCAGCATCCTGTGGATAGTGCCAAGGTCTGTTCTCAGTAGAAACAGTAGCCATATCCTCTTGACCATGGCTACAACAGCTTCTGAGTACCTTGGAGGCTGAACACAGAAAAATAAATTCTGGACAACTAATTCCCTAGGGGGTCCTTCTTGAGCAGGAATCCAAAGGACTACGCTCTCAAACAAAAACTTACATTTGAGACTCTTGAGCCTACTGTACATGGGTCTTTCTCATTCTGGAGATATCCTCAAAGAAACTTTCTTCTTGTCCCCGTACAAATGCATAATATTTGCAGTGCATGATGTTTACATTCCTTGTGTGGAGTTGGTTCATGCCTATAACACATCTTACTTTCTTTTTCATACCCTTTCCCTACTGTTATATCCTGTTCCCCTTCCCATCTGAGAAAAATCTACCTCCCTACTTTTTATTATCTATTATCTCTCTTTCATTTTGCTCATTATTTAAACTTGGGCTTCTGCTACAAGAGAAACTATACAATATTTAAGTTTGTGTGTCTGATTTATTTCACTTAACATTATGGTCTTGTGATACATCTATTTTCCTACAGATGACTGGAAGTTTATCTTTCTGGATGGCAGAGTAGTATGGTGCTAATCTGCTTAGGCACAACTCCTTGGGCAGCACCTTTACACATAGTTGTTCTGGGCCAATACTTAGTTTGAAATGATTTTTTGCTCCTGATTCTCACTAATAAACTGGCTAATCGCAGACATCAGTACCCATATTACAACATCAGTGTTGGGCTGTCCTAAAATTTCCTCTATTAAATTCATTAGTCCATTCCCTTTAATCTCAATCTCCTCTAAAATCACAGGGTATGGGGAAAATGTAGACACATTTTCTGTAAGGTGGAAACACACATGCTCTCTACTTTAACAGTCAATGAAGTCCCTGGTTTCAACTGAAACATTTAGAACCTGGCTTTAATTGTCCACACTCACATCAGCATCCCAGTCTTCTAAGCTCTGACGAGAATCACCCTTTGAGATCTGCTTAAGCATTTTTTTTTTTTGTGCTTAAGCATTCTATGGCTTCCTTAGCTGACATCTCCAAAACTTTTCAAAATTTTCCTCCAAACCAGGTTCAAAGGCTTTTAAATCACATGGTCAGCTATATTTACAGCAATAACCCTATTACACTGGTGCTGATCTTCCATATTCTTCAAATTTCCCATTGCTGGGCACAACATTCAACCCTCATGAGTTAAAGGAGGAAATTTTTAACTTAGTTTAAAGGAATTCAGGTCATAGTCAGATGGCTTTAAGCAAAGACAATATTTCATAACAGCATGTCAAAAAAACCTGGTTTATTCATGAAAAAAGTAGAGGATTAGACAGAGAACCACATATACTAACCTGTTTAATTGTTTATATTTTTCTCTTTAAAATATAAAAGAACAGTACATATTACCCAAGGCCATGATTCCATAACCCAAGCTATATCCAGGAGTGTACTCTACTAACCTGCAAAATATTTCTTAATCTAATGAATGTGACACAACATGATTAATGGTAAAATTATACAATGAAATCAAATAGATATCTGCAGTCCTGTGTTTACTGCAGCACTTTTCACAATATTCATAATATGGAATCCAACCAAATGCTTGTCAGTGGATGAATGGGTAAAGACATGTGGCAGAGTGGCCCTGAATCAAGACCAGAAGTTTTCTGTAGCTGTTGGTTTCAAGCAGGAGCCTAAAGTGGTATTTTTCTATGCTCTGTTGGCCATTTCAGAACTTTAGAAATGTAATGGTCAATTCACTAGAAAGTAACAAATAACTAAATAAATTTTACGAGAGGACTTCAAGATGGCGACCGGGTAGGCAGGGGAGAGAGAACCTCCCGGAGGAATGCCACTCAGACAAAGGAATATAGGAATATAGCAACATGTGAAGGACAGAAGGGAAAGAGGTGGGTATCCTGAACTCAGGAAGGATCTGAAATGGGAATTGAAGCCCTCAGAAAGACTAAGCAAAACCTCTGCTGGAGGAAAGGATCAGAGATGCCCCTGGTGCAGTGGGGGGTAAAGGAGAAGGAGGAAGTCACCGCTCCAAGCACACCCATGGCCCGCGCCCTCGTTCTGGCATTCATAGCTTCAGCTTCAGAGACCTACGCTCACAGAAGCCTCCCGACTAGGCCAGGGGAGAGCGGAGTTCCGAGAGCTGGTCCAGGGCTGGAAAGGGGAGGGCACAGCCAGGAAAGGAGGCAGTGGTGGTCGGGAGCTGTTGTGGAACCCAGTGTGAGAATGAGAGGTTGCGACAGCCACTGGGGCAGAGTCCCCACCCAGTGCCTGGAGAGAATCAATGCAACTAGTACACAGCCCACCAGGCCTGGCTCTGCACCTGCCTCGAGGTGGTGGCCCCCTGCCTCTTGCTTGGGTGAGCGGCTACCGGCGGAGAGCAGCGGGGAACCTCGGCGGTGAGCCACAGCTGCTCCCAGGGATCTGGCCGAGGAGCACATAGGGGCTCCAGCTCTGCAATGGGAGGGAGATGCAGATGGAGGTGGATTGCGTGGCTCCCCGCCCTTCTCACTCCAACATCAGGCAGGAAGCACGAGCTGGGTTGCCGGAACTCAGCTCCCACCCTGAACTCTCTCTGGGAGCACCTTGAGTCTCGGCAGCTTGAGCAAGCACCACCTGTGCCTGGCAACAATGGGAAGAATCCACGGTCTTCAGGACTCACCCCGAGCTATTAATGTGATCACCAAGAGGGTCTCCTTACAGCTTGCACATATCAACCTTGCATGAACCTTGCATAGCAACAAATTAGGTGAAAAGCAGCAGACCGGGAGTCTGAGAAACAACAACATACTCTATACAACAGACCCGAGAAAATCCTCCAACTCTATTCTAGAACTAATCTTTAAACTCAGTTCATACCTTGAACTAACACAGTGAGAATGGGCCGGGGAGATTTCAAGCCCTTATACCAAGCATTGTAAGTTTGTCCAATGCCCAGCTTCAAGGGGTGGGGAACGGTAATACTGGACATCAGGAGGAGGGAGGAGGAGAAGAAAGGGCTTCTGGCATTGAGGCAATGGAACAGAGCCGAACGGGTCACCAAGGGTGCCCCAACAGGGGCGCATGCCCCACGGATGCTCCGCTGTGGGCTCCGCGGCTGCTCCACCAGGCCCCGCGGCTGCTCCGCTGAGGGCCCCGCAGCTGCTCGGCTGTGGGCCCCACAGTTGCTCTGCTGTGGGCCCCACTGAGGGCACCCCACAGACTGGACCAGCCCCCACCCATAGCATGGCAACGGGGTGGAGCCAGGCCGTCCACTGTGAGCATAGGTGCTTTTCCACCTCCAACCATGGCAGTTTTCATACACCCATGTATGCTATATTATAGTCTGAGGTAGCTATATCTGTTCCGAAGGCGAGAGTCCAGGGGTAGAGATAAACCCAGGAATACAGTTATCATCACAGGGAAGATGACTGATTGAGTGGTAGGGCAACGGAGATGAGGGAGGAGAAAATTGAATGATCAAATGGGCCATCATCTGTGTAACTGAGTAACAAATGTGAAGGTAACATTATGTAGGACAGCATCCAGAGCTAATTTCCTTCTATGTTCTGTATAATTTGTATTTCCTCAATTGTTTTTGTATTAACAAAAGTGAAGATAACTTTATGTTATGCAGCATCCAGTGCTGATTCCCTACTATCTTCTCTATAATTTGGTATTTCCTTTAATGTTTGTGTGTTAACTAGTGTGAAGATGACATTATGTGATACAGCATCCAGTGCTAATTCCCTGCTATGTTCTGTATAATTTTGTATTTTTGATATTGTTTATGGCTTGTTCTGGTTCATATGTCTCCATTCTTTTGTCTTTTAAGTAAAAAATAAAAAAATAAATAAAAAGACATGTGGCAGATATTCACAAAAGAATACTGTTTATCCCTAGGCAAGCACTGTCTATCATTTGTGGAACCATGGATGAACATATAGGATACATATTAAGTGAAATAAGCCAAGTCCTAAATGACAAATACTGCAAGATCTCATTCACATGTGGACTCTAAAATCTGATGTCATAGAAGTAGAAATTATAATGATGGCTGTCAAAGCCTTCAGGCTTCAGGTGAAGAGAACTGGAAAGATGTTGGTCAAGGGCTGCACAGAGCTAGAATAATACATTGAAGACGTGTTGTATGGTAGGGTGACAGCAGTTAGTAACCATGTAGTGTATATTGTAAAATGCAATAAAGCTGGTGATGTAAAGTGTTTGCACCATGAAAACATATTAGATAGTAAGATTTGTCCATCCAAAAGGTATATACACTTCCAAGCATCCTGTGTGCATAGTAAGAGCATAAAACTTTATTTATATTTTTAAAACACAAAAGATAAAGCACCTTTTTGAAATTAGAGATGGCCTCCTCATTTTACAAATAAGAAAATGGAAACACTAAGTTTTGAAGTAACAATATGCAGGTGGCAGAACCTGGACACCTGCCCTGACCACAGCTGCTTTCTTCCACTAACCCATAAATGGAACTGGAGACTCCAAGGCAAAAATGGCTTGGGTCCGTGGTCTCACGGTGCACAGAGGTATAGAATGTCAGGCTACACGTGTACCAACCCCATGGCACACCCTGGATCCTGGGGATGTCTTCTTTTATCTTGCACTATTCTGTCAGTTTATTACTTTGAGATTTGTCTCTTGATGACTGCATCCCTGGAAAAAGAAAATCAGTTAAACAATTGATGTAGCTCACTGAACTTTGGGTAGCTAATATTTCACTTTAGAGTTAAACATGCAAGGATATTTTATAAGGATTAGTTGTAAGGGACGAACCTGAGAATGAGTGAGAAAACCAGCCTATAGTTGCACTGCATTTGTAACACAAGCCATTGCTAGAGCAAGGAATCCTCCACCCTCCAGCTGGAGCTTTTATCTTTTTTGTCCTCAATTTTGTTACATAGGAAATATATCAGTGTAGTTCTCAAGTCAGTTGTGTCATAATCTACCCTAATCCTTCCAAGATGAAATAGAAAGACCCATAGCTACCGATGTTCCTTTTACTGTAAACTTTAATTACCCCACAGTAGGCGACAGGTCTGTTGCACGTTGTATTGGGTAGACTGATCTCATGTGCCTTGTGGACAGTTGCCTCCTTTCATGGGGAAGCACTTCTCAAGGTGTTCATGTACTATGTGCTTTCCAATTAGGATTTTCAACCAATCACATGTTATAGGATTATGTCTATTACTCCTAATATATCAATATCATTGGACTGAGAAATGCCTAGAGGGTTAGGAAAGCACCTTCCTGCATGTGTCAGGGTGGGTCGTGAGGCATGGCTTGGATAATACATATTGTCCATTGCTTACTCTGCTCTGACACTGTTCCCCTGGTCTACTTCCCAGCCACCATGAACTAAGCAACTTTGCTCTGCGAGGCGATGATATCTATGCTGGGAACCAGCTGACTGTGGACTGAATGAAAAATGAAACTTGTCCTTTAATTACAGCTGTGGGTGTGGTGTCCAAGGATGGGAAGGTAACTAATACAGTAATCATGATGTCACTATAGGTAATTTGAAACTACAAAGGCTGAGTAAAATTCTTGTATTTTAATATATTTTATCCCCTAAAATATCAACTAAAGTTTTTTAATATCAGTTTCTCTATCTAAAAACTTAGATAATATTGGCCGCCAGAGATGACTGGAGAATGAAACATGTTTATGAATTAATGATCCCCTATCAGTCTAAAATGACATTATTTACAGTGAAGTTACATGAAGTGATGTTGAATGCTGACTAGCTCTCTTTGATATTGAAGTGTTTGCTATGATAATTGATTTCTCACTTTACTCTAAATCATCAGAGTCTGGACTTCTCATAGAGAATGTTGTAGCTGAAGGTTAGAGACTTCCATTTCAGGGTCCAAAAAGAGCAATGCTTTAAAAGATTTAAGGTCACTTCATTTAACCTGGCAGTAAGATTAAGACCAAGCTCTCCTGAATTGGGTCTCAGCCCCATCAACGTCTTTGCCTTTGTGTCTCTGTTAATTTTGTCCTGCTGGTCTGGACTAATACTACGAGGCATTTAGCTGTGTTAATTAAAAATACCAGCCAAGCAAGATGCTTAAGAATGTTGCTGCCAAAGGCAGTCTCCAGTTTTAAACAGCCAGATTGATATAAGGGCTTTTAACCAACTGCTCTATAAATTTCAGAGCCAAAAGCTCGGTGCCATGGAGCAGCAAGTAGAGGTGGAAAGCCCAGTGGCTTGCAGGCTCCCTGCCACAAGAGGGAGCCGTGGGAAGCGGACTGAGAATGCAAGGTACCACCATCAGCACAGGAAGAGGCCGTCTTTGAGAAAAGTGTTGGACAACAAATAGAAAAAAAAAAAAAAGTATGAGCGCAGAACCAGATGTAGATCAGCCATACAGTGCCCGGGAGGGGACTTTGGATGTGCTGCAGCAGGAATAAGTAGATCACTAAATTCAATGGACAGGCTAGTTATTGGAGATAATTGGATGCCTGGAAGTGAGGGTGCTTATTTACTGAAGTCAGGCTTGTGAGTCATTAGGAATGGGACAGAAGAAGGACTCTGGTTTGGGGGCTGGGCGAAATCACCCTTTTCAGAACTCAACAGAGCATCTGGGTAGTACATATAAGGCCCCAGGGTGCAGATGGCAGACCATAGTGAGAGGCCCAAGCATGAGAAAGACAAGCCCCAAGGCCTTGGTGAGCATATGGCAGCTCTCTAGCTCCAAACAGTGTGTCCTTAGGATGACACACAGTGCGTGGATGTCCACGGAGCAGAACACACTCCCTTCTCTGCAAACACCCAACAGGGGAAGGGTAAGAAAAGTACCAGAGTCCCAACAGCTGGATTAGATGCAGACCTGCTCTTACCGGCTCCAAAATGTGAGGCCTTCACTTTGTGTTTTGGAATTTGAAATTGTAGTCCATCTACTTTTGAAACACTTAAAGGCATCTTGTAAATTTGTTCAAGTATAATTTTATCAGACTTTATTAGGTCTTGGAAGTGCCTATGATGTTTAGTTAAAATGCAGACGACCAGGCCTCATAGAAACCTTTAGGTGAGAGTGTTCAGGCATAATACCCAGATATCTGTATTTTTAGGCACTATAGGCGATGTTGATAATAATTGAGAGAAGCAAGACACTTACACATTTTTATCCCTTTGGAATATAGTGAATATAGAAAATAGCATATTGTTTCCACTTTAATCCAAGAGATCTAGCTTTTGCCAGTAATGACCGTGGGACTGGAGTAGGCTGGTTAACCTTGCAGTCCTCAGTTTCTTCAAAGGAAAATGTGATGGTGATGTTGACGGCACATGGCTTTCATACGAACACCATCATGTGCGATTAAACATGTTGAGAACATAGTCTGCTGTGGCACATGGTAAGTGAATGCCGTTAGTCACTACTAAAGTGGTCTTTGCTTTGGGGCCGCAAATAAAGGAAATATCCAGGTGAGATGCAAGTCATTAAGAAAGGCAGAATGTAGTTGTGAAAACGAGAGGCAGCCTCTGGATGCCAGCTCTTATTTTCTACTCTTTCAGGTAAAAAATCTGAACTCCTGACTCCTAGTCTGATCATTAGTAAGTTGGCTTCATAAGCAACAGGGTAGGCCAAATCCGGGGATTGTCTGGTATTTTTAATGCCCCAATTCAACAGTGGATTTTTACCTGTTTAAAGGTTTGTTTGTGTATTTGTTTTAAGTAACAGTCTATATGTGCCCCATGAAGCCTTATATATTTAGGATGATTTAAAGAAAAAATTTGCTGACCCTTGCTCTAGAGCATTCCCCAAACTTCAGTATACAGTGGAACATGTGGAGGTTATTTTAGAATTCAGATTCATATTTTGTAGATGTAGACCTGGGCCTGAGACTGCATTTTTTCAGGGTACAGAACAGTGCTCATGCCATATGCCCACACACCAATGGTGCTTGTAGGGCAATGGGCTTTTGTTGCATTGGTAAAGCTCATCACTTTATAATATTCAGGCAAGCCTCAGAGCCACTCTTATTTTGGACCACACAAAAGGGATTTAATCCAATGAGTGGTCATTTTAGCATATGGCCTCTAGAAACATAATTCAAAGGGACTAAATTCTTCTAGTGGGAATAAAAGGAAAACCTATGAAAGAGATCTGACTGACAAAGTGAAATGGAACCACTTAGTTCTTAAATATTTAGGGTTTCATTCCTTCTTTTACATTACCATCTTCAGTTTTCTACTTGCTATTATATTTTCTTTCATTATTTGTTGATCTACCTATTTATTTATGCAACTCTTTCTGAACCGGTGTCCTTGTTGTCCTGATCCTGCATGCATGTATTCTTTGCCATCTTCCCTGCCTTGTTGGACTGAAATTGTGGCCCTGATCCCAAGATGAAAATATGGAATATTCTTAAGTAGAAGAGCTAGAAAGCACCTTAAATGTCTGTCTGATAATAGCAGGATTAAAAAATGCTTTCTGTCTTAACCTCCTCCTCTTCCCCTCCTCCAGTCACATGAGATTATGACATGATACAAAGCTAATATAATTAGCATTTCAGAATATGGACCAATATCTTACTTTCCCTCTAATATCAATCATATAAATGAAGACATTGACCTTGAAAATTAAAATTCACCTTCTGATTTTGTACTCAAGTGAAAAACAAAGATATTTTTCTTTGATACTTCATGTATTTCTTTGGAAAAACTGTTCAGGAATAGCTGGCATTATTACATGATAGCTATTTGGATAAGATCTTCAAGACTGCTAGCAATCTCACAGAAGTGGAACTATTTTAAGAATCTGTGACTTTAGGCATTTATTTTTGACCCTTTGATTGATCGTGTTATGACCAACATGAAATATAATGTCACCAGCCTGAAGAAGTTACTAGTGAAAAACAGCTGGCAAACAGAGGCATCACCTTTCACTGTAGTGGTTGAGAAGACACACAGTGTAATGGAAGTGACCCTTGCAGAGTATAAAGGGAGATGCCAGAGTGCTAGCAATAAGAAAAAGACAATTCAATTCTAGCTCAAACCTTGGGGCCATGATTAACCCAACCACGATCAGCTGCATGGATCCAACCACTGTTGAAGAAGCAAATCCATCAATTGTGCAAGACTCCCTGTGCTAGCTTCTAATTTACAGCCAGCAAACACTTTCCTTTCTTTCCTTGATCTCCCCTCTGTAATACCTATTAAGTCATCCATGCCACAAACCAAGCAGAAACTCCAACGAAAGCTATCATTGGCTGGAAACTACCCTTTGCCATAGACAAAGATGAAGATTTCTGCCACTGAGTGAGAGTTATTGTGTAAGACGACTAGTCTCATCCCAAGCACAGCATGATCAAAGGAATTTCCCAAGAATCTTTGTACTGTTAGTATTGCTTTAGAAGGAGTCTACTGTCAAAAAAAGTATGATATGAGGTACCATGAACATAAATGTGATACACACCTTGTAAGTTAAAAAGGTTAAAATTAAAACAGTGAATCCATTACAAACTGTTTGAAATATTTGGGCTTGAAGATCTTTTGGTTTGAGGAAGAAAAAAAACAGGATAGAATTGAGGGAAACTACTGTTTCGGCTGTTGATTTGCTTTTCATTTTTAATCCTGTTAATCAGGATTCAGCCAAAAATATTTTGAAAAATCCCTACATACAGTTTTACGGCTAGGGAAAAATCACTGATCATGTTGAAGTGTGTGTTTGTGAAATGTGCGGCTGGGTCTAAAGTCAAGATCTACCTTGAATGGACCCTAAGGGATCAAAGAGGTCATATGTGCTTTTAAAGGTACATTAGGCAGGATTAAATACAGACAGGAAAATGAATCCAGCTATTATAAAAACTGCAGGTCACTGAGGATGCATACTTGTTGCTTCATATGAGAACTTTTATGCTTGATCTTTGTAAACCTTAACATGATATACACTTCATGGCACCATACTAGTGCTTAAATAGAATTCATGTTCCTTGGCTTGAAAAGCATTCCCATTTTAAACAATTATCAATGCATGTTACATATACTTTTATTGCGCTCTGCCTGTCTCTGGCAGCACAGAACTGAGGACACCACGGGGCCTGGTCAGTATCTGCGGAGAAGGCGGCTCTTCCACATAAGAAAGTCCACTGTCCCATGAGGTCAGCCAGGCTGAGAGCTTTGGGCAACAGGTCAGGGCTAGACTGGAAACTGCTTCAGCATCAGTGGCAGAGCTCAGTGTTGACAAACATGAGAGCTTGGTGTTGTATCTGATTCCAGCAAGAAAACTCAGGTTCCTCTTGTGCCAGTGAATATGAGATTTATCTTTAATCACTCTGTGCTTCATGTTTTACATCTATAAAAGTATAGAATAAACGATAACGCCTTTCTCTCAGACAGTTCATTGGGTTGATTCAAGCTAAGTAAGTACACCAGCACTTGGGAAATGGTAAGTACTGGCTGAGTGTTTGTGATTACTGAAATCATCTGAGTATCACAAAACAAGCTCCCAAACAATGGTAATTATCAACTTTTTTAAAAAAATAATTACTTGTTTCTCTTGAATAAATTAAAGGAAAATTATTGAGTAAGCCTAACCTGATGTTTCATGTGGTGAATTAGCTAATGATCAATGTGTAACACTCGATTGAGCTGAATCAGCGTGGTGGAGGTGTGGAAGGCCCACCTGAGGGTTGCTGCCAACAGCGTGAAAGGAGAACTGGAGGGGAAGATGGTGTGTTGTTGTTTCTCCTTGAGAAGCTTGTCGTGCTGGTTTTCCTGATATGAATTCAGCTGTTCTCATTGTCTAGGAGCTCGGGTCCTCACTGTCACTAAGGATGGCTGCTCTTCCCTTCGGGGAGCTCTGGTCCTTACCTCTAGCACTGCTTCTTGGCTCCAGTGCAGCTCCTCAGCCTGCTGGCACAGATCCCTCATCCTTCAGGCGGAGACTTTCTAGTTCCCACTACTGGCCTTTGGACCTTCCCAGTGCAGATCCTTGATATAGACTTGCATGAGATATTGTTGTAATCTCTAGGCCTCCAGCTGGACTTATGCAGAGTATTGTTAGGGATCCAGGTCCTCAGCTGAGTTCTTTGAGTCGCTAGTGTACGGACAGATCTCTGTCACTCTTCTGCGTTTGACTCTGTGGGTGAATATTATAAACTAATTCTATAAATTATATGTCCTCTATTATAATACATTCCCTTGTAAACCCTGACCACAACCTTTCAATTGCTGTACAATCTACTGTAATTTGTTTTCAGTCATGGAATTAATTCCTAAGTGATTGGAACAGGAAGCTACAGAATTAATTCCTAACTGATTGGCTGAATTCAGATCTCTCACAGAGAGATGGAGCTGCAGGCTGCTCCTTCAGATTGTCCTCTACTTGCACTTGGGTATTTGGTTAAAAGTGTCAGTGAGGAGTGGGGGCTCCTCTGTTTTTGTGGAGGTTTGGTGGGCATGCAAGCTACACATAATGAGAGCCAGCCCCGCTCAGAAACCTAGCTGGACAGCCACTCCCCGCAGTGACCCACAGCTAAGGAGTTGTAGCAAGAAGCTTGTCCCAGCTCTCCCAGTCACTGAAAGTGTTTTGAAAAGGGAGGAGCAGAAAACAGCTGTGACGTGACACTTTCACAGAGTGCAGGTGAAACAGCACGATGGAAATGCTCTGAAAATTATAACCTTGTCTAAATGAGACCAGTCTAGTCATCATGAGGTCAAACATAGTAAGGCAGTTAGGAGTTGCCCCTTGCATCTCCCACTGCGCTAATGCCTGCACTGAGGCTGCTCTGACAGCAGGTGGGGCACCTGAGATACCTGCCAAACACACCTGTTCCAGCTCAGGAGGATTCTCATGCGATGTCTTTGGACAAACACAGTACACAGCACAGGGATGAACAGAGCGATCTCTGGAGGATACAGTGACATTCCAGCAAAGAGACCAAAGGTCAGTGGAAAGCACTCTGACCCACAAAGCGAGGTCAGAGGGCTTAGCAGTTTGGTTCCCAATAATGCTGAGTTATTTGGATTTTTGGTTTCTACATCTGAACACTTTTCTACAAAAGAGTTGCAAAGGCAGTAGACACACGACTGTGAGATCTTCTTGGGCATGCTGGAGAGGAAGAATATAAGCATGGTCCAACTGTAAAAGGTAAGGTTAAGGTACACTAGACAATATTTGAAATGAGACTTCCCGCTTTTGTGTGTGCTTTAGGGTAAGTGCTACTTATGCACTCCTAATCCTCAAATACATACTTAGTCATTAAAGGGAGAAACCTCAGGTTTCTGAATGAGGTTGACAAGGTTTCTAGACTGAACCTTCCTAGGAAATTGGAATCTGGAAGCCATCAACTCACTTAACATTTAATATGGGTGTTGTTACGTGGAGTTGCATGCAAATTAAGTACGTTAACATTGTTTGGTGGCTCAGAATATTTGTCCTGCTTTTCAGATATTCCCAGGAGTGCTGAGAAAGGAAAATTTGCTACTTCTTGACAACATTCCAGAGAGTTAATTACCCAGAAGAGGACTTGTGAAAGACTGCAGAGATTGTTGTTCTGCAGATATTTTTGCAAAGGAGAGAATGTTGGTTTTTTTCCTTAAATATATGTATCTTCATACATGGTACACCTTTAGCTGGGGACGGATCATACTCTTATTCTTAGTTTTTCTTGAAAATGCCTAATTATCTTTTAAAACTGAGAATGACTGTCACTTGTGCTTTCATGGCCCTTCCCTACAAAATATGCCAATGCGTTTATCTTGCTAATATATGCAGTCATGGCATTGTGAATATTCTGTTATATTGTTATCTGAGGGTCTGGTTCGTTTTCATAGATTAATACCTCCTCCCTAGAGGGGGGCAGTGTCTCACTGACTTTGCATTTACAATACCTAGAATAATTCCTGAGACTTCAATTTCATTCACAGCCTATATGGAAAGGAGGAAGGAAAGAAGCAGGAATGAAAGGAAGAGAGAAAGAGAAGTAGGGTGGGAGGGACCGAAGAAGGTGACATTGTGGGAAATATTATAGTTCTGGAAATAAAAATTCTACAAGGGGGAAGAAGGAGCATAGGACCTAGGATCAGAGAATACAGGCTTACATTCCAGTTTTTCCAACTCATTATATGTGATCCTGGCCAAAGGCTAAACCTTAGATAGGTATTTGAGTAGAATTACAGTGTTAGGTTTAAGTGAAATAATATATATAAAAACCCAGGACACATAGTTGCTCAGAGATTTAGCTATTGAACATTGGTTGAATAAGCTACAGGATTTTTTCCAAGTTTCAAATAAAATAAAACAAGGCACACTTGGCAAAGCCTCTAAATTCCGAATTTCTGCATATTGAGATAATTTTCTTATACATATTGATTTGTTTCCGTAGTACTAAAGCATTAGTAATAGAAACTTTCTTACTGAAAGAATATCTGCCAAACGATTTATTCTGACTTTCCCTGACCACAATTAAATTTTAAGAATGAAACTTTCTTTTACCATCTTGAGTCCATGAAAATGCATTGTCTGTGTAAAAATCCATAAACTTCTAAGTAAAGCAGAAACCCATATTTAAGCAACTAATGACAAAAACAGAAAACTGATCAAAAGCACAGAGAATTAGGTGGGCAGGTTTCCCTTCCCATACACTAGAAGGCGCTTCTGTCTTTGGTTCTAATGACGAGCGCTCCAGCAACCCAGGAAGGAAATTGCTCTCACCCAAGTACTCTGACTGAGTATTTCCTCCCAACTCCCATGGTCAATCTGAAGTGCTTGCAAGAGAGTGGACCAGCTTTTCCTTTTCACCTCTCTTTTCAAACACTGATATGAAGAACTCAGGTCAAAACATCGGTAGCATAGAACAGAAAAACGCTGTAATGGTCATAATCTAGTCCTTCCTAACTGTGGGCGCTGTTTTTCTCACCCACGTTCTTGGTTCCAATCTAATCTACCCCACCTCTCATTTACAGCTTTAAGCTGCGTACTCAGCTTTCTGTTCCTTTTGGCTGTGTGTTCTTTAATTTTACACTATGCTCATTCCCAACTTCTCTATATTTCTGTATTCTTGTGTTCTTACCCATCTTCAAGATTTAACTCAAGCTCCGTGACCTGCATTGCTTCCTCCTTAACTTCTACCCTAAGTTGACATACATGCCTGATAACCAGTGCTGTAGTTAATTCTTGCTTTTTAATTATTTCTTATCACAATGTTCCACTTCCTATTTCTCTTGTCCTTCATATTGTTTGTACACTCTTAGAACAATGAGCTAAATTTCAACACATGGGTAGGCACATGTAAAACGGAAGGGTCTTCCATCGCTTGTCTTTAAAGGTTAATTTACCATCCTTGACCAGAGGCAGATGCCACATGAGTCCATTCATACAAACATTTTGTTATTAGAAAAGCAATCTGTGACTTGGAAACCATATAAGTTCAAATCTATGTTTGGTTTGATTATTGGATATGATGTTTCAAAAATTCACTTTACTGTTGGATTTTCAATCTTAGATGAGAAAAATAATACCTACTGAGAAACCATTTTCTTTATTGTAAAATAGATAATAATACCTATCTTTTAAGTTTAGTTGTGGAGATTTAATGAGGAAGATGTAATAAAATATAAAATTTCAGTTATTATAGTGGGCACATACCTGGTGTTCAATACATTTGATTATTATTATTATTTCATTATTATTATTATTATTATTATGGTTAGCAATTGAATAATGTAACTGAAGGCCCCTACGGGTTACTCGGTGTGTGGTAGGTCCTCAATAAACAACAATTTCCCACTCACTATTATCTCCTTTGGGTGTTCTTTGCCTTCCAAAATCTGATAACTCCAGTGAGTTTTCACAATCAATATTGTGAGCAAAACTACAGTCGATCTTTCCACATCATTTTCTCAGCAGGAAATTGGCTGATGTATTATTGACCTTTCTTAATGAATGAAAAAGTGCTCTTACAACACCGAGGAACGATGACGCACCCAAGGAGGTCCGTCCCTTGTTCTGTGATAAGGATGAAGTACCTGTCCATACCACACGTCACCCCAGCAGTAGACAGGGCAGTGGGCAGGGCAAATGAGTGCATACTGAATTTATATTTTAGTAGGAGAGGAAGACAGTAAATAAATAATGAGAAGAACTGAGATTCTGTACATTGACAAATATTGAGTAAAAAAAGCAGCTAAGCAACTTGGGGTAAACTAAATATGGTGTTCATGGAATGTCTTTAAAAACAACAGCCTGGTCCAGAAGGAAGGACAAACAATGTGAAAATCCTGAGGGAAGAAAAAGTGTCAGGTCACTCTATTATATGATAAATTGACAAGGAAGAAGTCAAAAACGGCAAGTCGTGGCACTCCATGGATACATGGAATCGGGATATTTTGTGTCAAACTTTGAGTTCTGGCTATGGTCTGCTTCAGCCGAAGGGACATGATGAGTTAATTCACACTGTACTCTTTGTACACTGCTCATTCGTGGCTGGTACCATGGTTTTATATTAAGAGATGAACATCGAGTTCTTCTCTCCGTAGGCAATTGCTCCCCTCTTAGGGCAGAAAGTTGTAAATGCACTTGTCCTTATTCGGCAATGTTCCCCACCCAAAACTTTATTTTCAGGATGAGAGCAATAATTATTTTACTGTGAGAGCCCACAATATTTGGGACCTGTTTCATTGGTATTTTGACACCTGATTAAATTTCTTACTTGGCTGTGTCTTAGCTGGAATGTGTCAAGAGTGTTGTCCACACTGATTAACCTCCCAGTGGAGAGGTGGGATGATTATGTATCATATTTTGACAGAACTGTTACAGTACTGGCACTTAAAAAGAAGAGGGAAAAAACAAGGAGTATAAAAGCAAATTATTTTCCTAATGTTATGCACTTATGTTTGAAATAGATACTAAATACCTGTGCACTGGATGTTATGCAAATAAACGGATTGGAATTGCCCAGTGCTACATTTTATTAAGCAACACTTATAAAATCATGATGCAATTAGTTTTCCATTAAAATTATAGACAGCTTTTTCAACAATAAGGTCTAAAACAACTGGTAAAAATCGGTACTGCTTTAATATTTAGCGAGCTGTTGCCAAATGAATGGAGAATTAAGTTCAAACAGAATTTTATTTTTAGATATTTTTCGTATGTTTGCAGTACCCAGTTACTGCGTTCCTTGTGGGGAGCTGGCACATGGAGATACAGTATCTGAATTCTTTCTTCATCCCTTCCCCTTCCTCCTCCCCTCCTCCTTGCTCCCGTTTGCATTCGAGAAAGATCTATCTCCCCACTTCCTATTCTCTATCTTGTTTTATTACTTAGACTTAGACTTTGGGTTTTCCATATATCATGTGATAATTCAGCCTGTGTCAATGATTGATTTCACTTAATATTATGGTCTCAAGCTGCATGCATTTTCTTAGAAGTTTATCCATTATTATGGCAAAGTAGTACTCCAAACAGAAGTTGGTGTTGATAACCTACTGTGGACAAGGTACATCCTCAGGTATTCCTTTCTAAAAGAGAAGGATTAGTTATAGATGGGCCTTTATATGAGACTACTGAAGAATATAGGACTTAAGATAGAAAGCTGGGGAACTATGAAAATGTTGACAAGAAAGTGATTTCTCGGAAGACATGTTCAAGAAGAATGTTTTTGTCATACAGAGTCAAGATAGATTCATTTTGGTAGAAAGGCAATATTTGAAGAGAACAGTACTTGAAAACATATTTGGTTATGATCATAAGAACAGAGGCAAGAAAATATAAAAATGAATGAACATGGATTATGTAGGATGCTACTGAAAACTCCGCAAGTTAAATTTGTATAGAAAAGAAGGTTGGGTGGACCTATGGAGCCTGTTAGGTGATCAAAGTGGCAGAAGTACAGCAAGCCTCTTAGCTGACAGCACCCAGGTGATGGCAACATTCTGACAAATTTCCCCCTTCCTCTCCCTCCCTCCTTCCTTCTTTCCTGCCTTCCTTCCATTCTTTTTCTTTTATTCATTCCATGAATGCTAGCTCATTGTTCCTGGTTTTCAGTAATACATAAAATAAACATCGTCCTTGGTATTCGTGGCTTTGTTATGATTTATAGTCTAGCTAGAAAGACATAAAAAAGAACTTAAAACATAAGTAAATTTATAGCATTAAAATTATGATAAGCATTATTAAAGGTTAAAAGAGAGTGAAATTAAGAAACATTATTTCAGAAAAAAGCAGAGACAGGTTTTCTGAAGACGTGACACTTAATCTACGTCTTTTTAAATTAAGACGACAAGTGCCTTTTCAAGAGGAGCAGAAGAGCTTTCAGCGATGGGATGCTGTTCCGCGCAGGCCCGGAAATGACAAGGGTGCGGCCCCTTCAAACGGTTAGGAGAAAACAGGAACAGCTGGGAGTAGGTTAGAGCGAGGAAGTCCAGGGACCAGTTCACGTAGTCGTTGACATCGGGTTTAAGGGTAGTGGGAGATCAGTCACTGACACACGGTGATGCTGATCATTCCTGCTGTCAGGAAAATAGGTCAGTGGAAGTAGGAAGACAGTAATATACAGAAACAAGCTAAAAGATGAGTCTAAACAGGAGATGATAGCTCACTGCGGCGGCGAGGGTGCGGTTAACAATGGCAGCACAGTGGAGCCCCGGAAATGAAGGGTTTGCCATACTTGGCCATCAAATGAATGAAAGGTGGGCTGATTCGGAGAAAGAAAAAGGAAGGGAAACCAGTTTTCTGGGTTATAAAACTGATACCTTGGGTTGGCTCGTATATTTTGTTTCCCTAGCTTTGAAGCATACACATATTCTATGACCCAGGAATCCTACTTCTGAGATTTTACCAGAATGCGATGAAAACCTATATTTGTACAAAATCTATACACAAATGTGTATAGCAACTTCATTTTTAATCATTAAAACATGAACCTATCCAAGTGTCCAACTGGGGAATACATAAAGAAACCATTGATTCATGTATAAAGTGCCATTCAGAAATAAAGCAATGAGGGCCAGGGATATAGCTTAGTGGTACAAGCGCTTGCCTGGCAAGTACGAGGTTGTGCGTTCCATTCCCGGTACCAAAAAAAAAAAAGAAAAAAAAAAGAATGAGCCAGTGCACACAGCCATACAGATAAAACCCAAATTCACTATGCCCTGTGAAATATCTACCTCTAACATTTACATGCGGATCTGGATAGGGCAACAGCATAGGAATGAGAAAGAGATCAGTGGTGTCCAGAAATTAAGCCTGGGTGAACTTTGCGGTACTATAGGGCAATTTATTTGGAGGAAGAGATACTAGAAGCGATGAAATTATTTTTTTAATTAGCTGATAGTTACATGGCTATGCATTTGTTAAAACCCATGGAATTGTACCTCTAAAAGACTGGATTACTGTGCATTAATGTTAAACTAGATAAATAAGGTTCTGCTAAAAGTAAAATAAAACATTGAACACATATCCTAATTCACAGTGCACTGATGGAGAAGTGCATAATCTCATCCATGGGGCTTCCTCTACCTATGTCTGGTACATGGAAGACAGTTTCATTAATGAGTCTATGCCAACAACACCATATATATAAATACACATAGACACACATTTATATATAGCAATATCTAAGTCACTGACCTCAATTCCTTTAAAATTTGTGTTCAGATACCAGAAAGTTCATGAATTGAACATATTTTTTCCCATAAGAAATAATGGAAAACCAAATAATTGGTCCCAAGGCCCCAAAATGACAATTATAAGTTCGTTTTTCTAGGACTTTAACAAATTTCAGGATTTCTTTCTTTAATTCTATCATTTCTCTCACAGTTTTCCTTAGCTGGTATCACTAACTTTCTCTGGAACCATAGTTACAATATTTTACTGAAAGCACATACACAAAACTCACAATGATAAATGTTTTAAGGCGCTCATACAAGAACTGTATGTTCTCTGGGTGGGCGCAGTGCTTACACTGAAGTGTCTCCCATTTGTATCCTCAGTGAGATGGGACACCTGACTCACTGTCATCCTGAAGAGGTTTTTACAAATTGGATTTCAGCCCAACCCCAACCAACTATCTGACAAAGTTGCGAACATCAAGCAGGTTTTTTCATATTTTGATGTTTGCATAGTGGAAAGTTTAAGCTCAGAGCTGAGTATATGTATATCTATCTATCTATCTAAGATATAGATATAGATGATACAGAGATGGATATGAATGGATTATATAATCCTATTAAAAACAGGTGTAAACAATGATTCCTCATTTGAATCAAAGCCCTTTGTGTTCAGGAAATCATTTTACTCGTTTTTTGTTCTGATCATCTTTGCACATTGCAAAAATATTTTCCAGGACATTGCTCAGGTTATACATAATGAGACACAATTATCATTTTAGCTCAGATGTACCTAATTTCAATTGATTAATTGAAATTAGAAATACTCTTGTCTGAACTACCAGAGTAAACAAAAAATAGAGTAAATGAGATATCTAGAAAATCCTATTATTTTCATTTCTTTATGCAGGTGACTAAACCATTTTACCATTTTAGATTTGTGATCACCTATACAAGAAGTAGTGTCTAGACATTTGTTCTACTAATTTTGGAAAAAGAACACATATAAAAAATGCCCTATGGAGCTACATACCTTAAGCTTAAATCTTATTTTAAGATGCATTGATGCCAAATGATCTGGTTATTTATATCAATTCCTAAAATGAATTTGCTCTGAAAATGTAGCTTTTATCATTATATAGAGAAGTTAGCATACTTAAGTAATGTCATGTCTTTTTAAAAATATCACTGTCCAATTAAAGCTTAATGTATACATTGGAATACTCATTGGTTAGAGCTGTTTTCAGACAAAGTAGACAGAAGGTAAACATAATTAGAAAGCAGGGAGTGGAGTTTATCGAAAGTCATTAAAAAGTGGTGGGTGCAAGAAAGCAAAGTGGAGATGAGCCTGGTGCTAAGTTAAGGGTGAGGAGCATCTCATGTCTCCTTAATGAAAGCACCATGTGCCACTGCAAAACAGGCACACTGATAGTGACTGTCAAATATCATGCCAAGACTATAATAACACATAGTTCACTGAAGTTGGACAGTGTTGCTGGCTTAATGTCTATATTAGAGCTGAGAAATCTTAATGCACTGAAATTATGATGGCAATAATTTTAAAGCTCTCTAAGTTTGGGGTCCAGAAATTTCAAATGATTTGGCATCTAGAATTTTCAAACGGTAGCTATGGTATTATATGGTATTATATTTTAGAAAGAGGAAACTGATATTTAAAGAAATACAGCCTGTTGCTTGGAATAATACAAAGCTAGATGTATTAACTGATAGTAGAGGAAGCATAATTGAGAATACACAAAAAGTCATATTAGCTAAGAATTATTTCTCCAAGTTCTCTCCCTAAGTGTGAAAATTGATTCTAAAAGTGTGCTCTTGGTAAGTGGGGTTCCAAGTAATTTGAAAAGAACTTATTAAAATCCAAAATTAGTACTGAAGCTTGTTATAGTCTGAATTTTGAGATACACAGGGGTGATTGAAGAGCACGTTTAATTTTTTAAAATTTATCACAGTAAAACACACCTCGCCAATAATTCCCCTCAGAATACTCTCACTCACTTGGACCACACTTAACGAACCCTTTTGCCACTTTCTGATGCAGTCCTGACTCTCTAATGACTATCTTCACATGGTATGATCAAAAATATGGTGAGTGGCATTATGAAGCACCATCTAATGAAAAGGCAGGTTCAGAAAACACTACAGTGCATCCTGACTGTACCACATATTCTGGCACTGTAAGACTTTTGGATCTTCTCTCAATTCAACATGACCACGGAAGAGAAGTGTTTTGAATGCATTTGGGGTGACAGGGGAACCACAACCACACTACTAAACACACACTGTTTTTCAATAGAACTTGCACATTTCCAAAGTCCTGCTGAGAAAAATAGGAAGAAAGGAAGGGAGGAAAGGAAATAAAGAAGGAGGGAAGGAAAAGAGAAGGGAAAGAAGATGTAGATATAATTTGCATATAAACAAACACTGATTCTAAATTATCTATGTGTTCTGATTCGAATATGCTACAAGATGGGTCAGGGCTCTGCGTCTATTTATCCAGTTATCTGATGTATGTAAAACAAGAAGTAAACTACCTGGTTATTATTCTGTGCCACAAAACCCAGCTAGACAACATTGTGAGTTTATCTTAGCAGCAATCCAGGGACCAACTTGTCAGTGGTTTGGACATTTTCCTACAGTGTTCCGGTTCATAAGGAGACATTACCTCTGATTCACTAATTTCTTACCTCCACTCACTTTCATGAGATCTGTCTGTGACATGGATTTAGATGGAGATCTTTATCAAGGCCACTAGCAATTTCATATTAATAGGAAAAGACACAGCAATCATTGCATAGAAAGAAAGGCATGTCACCTAACCTGGACTTTTTGCTGATATAATTGAGGACTCAGTATCTGGGGTAAATCCAGGAGCTGTGGTACAACTCCCACTTTCTTAAACTCATGGGGCAATCCATTCTTGGCAAACTTGGCACTTCCTTAGGCGTATTCAGCGGGCATCTTCCTAGTAAGTGAACCACCTACGCAATAACAAAGTCCCAAATGGTAGAGCACCCAAAGTCCTGACGCATCTATGTACTTTGCTTTATTAGGAAATAACCTTAAAAATTTAGACAGCTTTGCCCTTTCATCCAATTTCAAAAGACAACCCTCTGAGCAGACTCTCAGGTAATTGCAGCCACAAATTCTCAAAGCGTGAGGCTGCATGCACAACATCATCTCAGGCAATGATCCTTAGGAAGCAAACAATCAAACAGAAAGGAGCTCAGGAGCCAATAAGATAGGAAAGCGTAATGTCCTATAGTTTCTATGTCTCACTTTCGAAATGAGCCATGTGTTTTAGGCTGATGTGAAATCCTACAGTAGGAAATCTTGAATTGGAATCACTCCACTATTTGTTAAATTCTTTTGGCCAAGGAAACTCCTTATTCTGAAGCTACCTATCATTATCATTCTGAACAGAATTATAAAAATACGTGCTTTGGAAAAATACTGTC
Source organism: Dinomys branickii (assembly GCA_004027595.1). NCBI lineage: Eukaryota > Metazoa > Chordata > Mammalia > Rodentia > Dinomyidae > Dinomys > Dinomys branickii. The sequence goes on along the minus strand of PVLD010010685.1, from coordinate 18,836 downwards.
ATTGTGTTTATTAATTTTTCTCCATAAATTTTCAAGTCACTGCAGAATACATAATTCTGTTCACCACGTCTTATTCTCCTTCTCTTAGGTTCTCAGGGGGACTTGATTTCCTCTTCCCCATTAAGAGAAGCATGGGCAGATGACTGCTAAAAATAGCAAAATGTGAGCACAAGCGTGTCACTTTTAGGAAGAAAATTTGCCTCCAGAGTCAGTCCATCCAGTGTGATCTCAGCTATGCTGTAATATCATTATGACTCTTATACTGTGAGTGACAAAACTTAATTTCCTGAGGTTGAGACAGGACTCTAATTTCTGTGCTTTCAAAGTGCATGCTTTTTCTAAAGCATCTTGCTGCCTGAAGTGGGTACCTGCATTCCCTAAGAAAATGTTAACTTCCAGGCATGTCCATCAGGTTTCAGAATGTATGTTATTCCTTTAAAAGATTCGTTTATCATCCATTATTCATGTGCAGCCCAGGGCACTGTTCCACCTGAAGTTATAGCTTCATTAGTATAAATGGCTTGGGTGAAAGCTAACATAACTTACTTCCCAGCAAAAAGTAGCTATTTATGTATTTTTCTTTCATTTAATACAAAGATGGTGAAATTTAATTTTTTACTCAGTTACTAAACTGTGCAAGCTATGCTAATTAAACCATGTTAATTGAGGACAGCAAGATGGCTCCTATATTTCTCTTTGGAACATTAGACAAATAGTCAGATTTGGATTACTGTTCTGCTCCTACCTCTAATTTTCTTTAGAGCTTGGGAAAGTCAAACTCTAAGCTGTAATTGTTTCAATTGGTAGATAAGGGTAATAATATCTTCTTTGCAAGCCTCATGGGTTGTTTCCATTTATATGCTCATTAAAGTTAACTGATACTATATAAATTAAAACACACAGCCACTTTGCAGCAAAGGGCACCATAAATGTTCGTTATTATTATCATTCTCTTCTGAATCAGTTTTTTCTTTCACTATTTTAATTCAAGCTATCATAAATATATTCATTCCTCTGTATATACTGACAAAAAGTTTAAAACTGCATATCATTTCAGTATCATAAACTCTTAAGATTATATAAACTGTTAGTTGTCTACAGCCATACCACCCTGAATATGCCTGATCTCGTCTGATCTCAGAAAACAAAGTATTAGTCATTTCTTTGCCTCAGTCATAGTAACTGAGCACTGGAGAAATTTATGCAACCAAAGAGAAAGAAGAGATAATGAACACCTGAGCATATCTGAAAAAAATAAACAGATGGATGCTTAGACAGAAGAAATGCTAGAAGAAAAGGCAGACATAGATTGATCAGCATGATAAGTTTAGATAACATAGGTCAAGAAGATAGTGAAATAAGATAGCAAGTTAATGACGAAGGTAACATCATGATGGAGGCTCTTCTCAGGGGGAATCACATTAATAAGTTCAAGAACACTGATTGCTTATCCCAATATCAGTAATAGAATGCTACAAGGATCACCAAGATAAAGTAGCACATTCCTTGTATTCTCTACATCTGGTGTCACTCTATGACTAAGGTGTCTCCAGTGCATAAAAGAAGTGCCTTGTGGTAATATTGGAATGCTTTCTTAAAAGGGAGAGGATGGGATCTCTATTCTTTCCTCCTTTCCATTGCCTAGATTATGCTGTAATTGTCTTTCATTCAACCTCCAGTCCCCTCTAAAAATCTTCCCTTCCCTTCAGACTCCTAAATAATTTTAGCTCAAACTCTTACAATGTGGTATCATGTGCACAACATAATCTCACACAACAACCAAGGAACCACCAAGGATTCTAAGATCCAATAAGATTGAAAAATGCTACATACTATGGTTTCTACTTCCCACAGCAGAAATCCTGAATGCATTTTAACATAATGAAGTAGAAAATCTTGAATGTTAGATATTAACCAGGATAGGAGGCAAATGGTGCGGAATATGCCCAGATTTGCATTAGAATAAGAATACTGGCTGCTCTCCAAAGGCCTGGGGAGCAGAGTTGGAGGAGGATAATTTGCTGGGAGATCATGGAACCCCCCACAGAGCAACCTAACAGTAGCTAGTGAAGCTGCAAAGGGATTTTGAGCATATCTGGCAGAGAAGCCAAGCAGACTTGTTAAGAGCTGAGTGCGAGGGGTAGCACGTGGGAATGAGGTGTGTGAAAGATGCCACTGACATCATCAACCTCTTGGTTGATTATTCTAGTGTCTTTTATTGGAAGGGCAAAAATTGGGAAAGATGTGACTCTTTGGGGAAGTCAGGAACGAAGGATCTGAGGTCTTAATTTTAGGACTTTAGACCCCTCAGTCTGAGACTTCTACTAGAACTCTAAGTGGAGGCCCTGAGAAGCATCTCTATATGCAAACCTGGAACCCTTGAGGTGAAATAAGACCAGAAATAAAAATCAAGTAAAATATATGAGTGGAATTTATGCTCTGAAGCCAGACAAAATCAATGAAAAAAGTACAGCAGAGAGAGAGACACAGGGTTGCAGACCGTGTGCTAAAACCTTCAGAGGCCTGGCAGGGTAAGTAAAGTCAGCCAGGAGTATGAGAAGGAAATGCGAGGGGTGCAAGCCCTCCCACGAGGGACACACAGGGACCATGAAGCCAGTGCTGTGAGGTAGGGTATCCAGTGTTGCTGAGGGGAGGGAGGCAGAGAAAACAGAACTCATCATGTGTGTGGCAGGGTGAGGGGCGTAACCTTGAGAGAAGCGTTTCAGTGAAATGGGGAAAATGAAAATCTCACACTGGATGGGTAAGGGAGGAAGTCTACAGGCTTTCTATGAGGAGGAGCAAGGAAGTCCCACCATAGAATGAAGCTGAATAGTTAAGAATGGAGAAGTGATTTTTGTTTTGTTTTTTGGTCTGTGTGTGCATGTGTGTGTGTAGCGACTAAAAGATATTTCAAAATGCCAGGAAGCCAACTGGTGTGATCCTGTCAAGACAGATAAATTAATAGTGCAAGTGAAGGCATACTAGATCATGTCAGGAATTCAAATCTAAAAGTCTGAGTAGGAAGTTGACTGTAGATCTCTGAGGTCAGAGATTATGCCTGCTCTTTTTAACCACTAAGCACTCCAAGCCCAGTGTAGTCCTCATGATATAGTGGATGCTTAATAATTCCATCAGGAAAATGAATGAATTGGTGAATACCATGTTCAGTGGTTTTAGCCAGCATATTTTATCATAAGATCTTTCAGTCTAATTGTTGCCTTTGCTGTTTAGAATATTTTAGTCTGCTTAATAAAATACAAATGATCCTCAAATAAACACAAGGGAATGTGATGGCTGACTTCTGTTGCTCCTTGGTCTCAGTTCTGTCTAAACCTGCCTGTATCCTGCATTACAAATGCAGGGAACAGCTAGCTGTACATCACGGGGGTTCCTGCGCTGAAGTCCTCACCACATATATTCTTTATCCTTGCCAAAACTCTCTCTCCACAGCGCATTGTTTGTGCCAGCTCCAGTTCACCCTGAAGGACATAGTTCAAGCCCCGTGAGAAGTTTTAGCTAATTGGTTTTGTGATCTAGAGCTCCTTGGTGTTGCCACAGCAACTGTGCAAACCTCCTATGCATGATTATTATGTCATATAAAATTTAACTTGTTTCTGCTATTAAAATAAGTTTTAAAGTAAATATACCTTTTGTCTCTGAATACCCAGAACTCAACTCAGTGCATCTCCTTAGAGTCATTAAATGAATCAGTGAAATCTGTAACATCCTAAGGACAAACATATTTCTTAATCAAAGAAGAATATTTACTCATTAAAAATCTTCAAACATGAGAACACATATATGGAAGTCCTCCTTGTATTTTTTATTGTTTTCTGATTTGAAAAGTCAGATACTTAATGATCCCCCATCTTAAGAGTTTGTAATGGAATTGAGGCAGGTTGTATGGAATATTACAGCATCACCACAAGTTCATGTAGGAACTGAAGATAACAGAGAGTCCACCTGACATTCCTGCATTCTTTGTCAAACATCTTTATTCCCCACAAGAATGAGATTAAGACTTATGTGATCTTGATACAGCAAGCAAGTTCACTGAGAAATGCACTCACAAGAAAATCGTAAAGGCAGGACTGAACAAAGCTTGATTTGAGCCAGCTGATGGACAACCTCTAACCAGGAGCCAGAGATGTCTGCACCAATCTGGATCTCACCTTCAGGTGAAATACATTTTAGTAACCACTAAAGTTCCATAGTAACCACTACCTCATTTTTGGAAATCTTAAAAGAATGTCACACAATTGTCACAAAGTTTACTTCTACCAAAAGCTGTCAGACAGCCGGACTCCAGATGACCATTACAGTTTAACTTTTACTTACTTTCAATTGTCCTGTTTAGTCTGTTCCCACTTTATGATTCTGCTCTCCTTTAAGCGGATTGATAACTAACCAAGGCAAAGGGGGTCAACTAGAGCTTAAGTGAATATTAAGTGACTTCTCTTAATATGGAATTAAAAACAGAAAAATGGAGTCTTTCTTGCCTTATCAATCTAAGAAGCTTTTGCAGGAGAGTGTTTTTGTTATGAGTATTAGAGACCACATAGGAAATGAAATGTATTTTCTACCCACAAGTTTGTAGATTGAGTTAGATGAGAGTTATGTTCTGGGCAAATGCAATAAAGTTGAAATCAGTTTAGATGGGTAGAGGGAGATTAACATGAGGAGGGTTTATAGCATAATATGTGCTTTGGGAAAGAAGCAAATAGCCTCATGGCACAGGTAGCTGCAAAAAGGAAGTAGCATAGCAAGAGAGTGAAAAAAAGGACAGACTAGGGCTAGTTCTTATTCTAGTATGGTTCACTAGTTTCTTATAAAAGTAGTGAAGTTTCTCCATCCCTGCCATCAAACTCCAAGTACATTCATACAACTGTTAATCTAAATGAAGGACTGACCCAGTACAGATGAAAAGCAATAGATTAGTCTTTAAGGATCTGCAATTCAGTGTTCAGAAATAACTAGTGGATAATAAATCTGAAGAGAGAAATGCCTTAGCAGAACTGTGAAATTCTTTGTGTAAGATAACACTGTTGTATAATAGTGGCTGGAAGTTCTTGAAATCAACCCCTTCTCTGAATCACCTGTCCCAGGCTACACTTCTTGAATGCCTGTGTCAGACCTTTTAGTAGTTTATCACAGCAAAGCCATGGTTACTTAATCTCTCCCAGTCTTCTCCTGATCCCTTAAAGCATAGTGGCTGCATAAACTTTCTGTAAGAAATACATTGTAGGATAATCCACATATACCCAGGAATAATTGGACAAGCTGAGGTTTGAGGCAGAAGAGTAACCTTTTCAATAATAATTAAAGACACTGCAGAGGAACAAAATCTCCCATAGATGCCTGTCCTGTAACCATTTAGATACAAGTAACAGAAAGGGAAGAGATGAGAAGTGCATGATGGAATATGTTTGCTCCTGGCCTCCATTGGTATTTAGATATATTAAAGATATATAATTATAAATATAAATATATATGTTATGCAGAATTACATAATAGCATGTTATGTGATTACGTATATTATTTATCAAATATCACATATATTGTCTAATATGTTATATATTCTAATGTATATTACACATATTGTGCAATTTTATTATTATATATAATTATATATTAGTTATATAAAGATATATAATTCACCTTAAAGATATGTAATATTTGTCATTAAAACACAGTAATGGAAGAGAGAGAAAGGAAAGGATAAAAGTTGGTACTACATTCTTTTTTATTGTGGAGAGTTAAAAGATACTATCTTGAAAGGAAACACTCAAGCTGTAAGGAAAGGTTTTGGTGAATGGAGACCCCAAGTATGAAAAGGTAAGGTATCTTACAAATAAAATAAAAAACAATAAAAGCCTTTTAAGACATGACTGTGTATGTATTGTTTGTGACGATATGTAAATGTAGGTGTATTTTAAAACTAAATGATATGTTATCATTTCTAGTAGTTTATTAATCAGTATAATTGGGCTTAACTTTATTAAAAGGGAAAGAGGATCTAAACCGAAGACAAACCTGTACCTCACCACTGGCTAAAAACAAGAGAAGTATTACAGACAAAGCAATTTAGAAATATTAGTAATAAAATGATGGGTTCAAAGACTTCATCTAAAATTTATCAGTTAAGCGCTTTTCTTTTGGAATCATATTCCAACTTACGCAAGTCACCCGATTGTGTAAAACAAAATGATGCCATTTAATTAAAAGTACGTTTAGAGGAAGTGACAGACTTAGGAAATGTTTCGGAGCTTGTAGCTTAATGATGGACTCTGGCCCTATCACTGGAGTCGGAAGTCATCCTATGAAATGCTGGTGAGGAAAAGAACATTTGAAGGACGGCACTATCTCACCTGCACCCACTACCAAGTCTTAGCACTTCCAGAAAGAGGGCAATGCTTTGTCTTGGAGGTGGTACATACATATACTTTGCAACATTTATGAACTATTTTTATTTAACAAATGGTTGAAACTGAGTCAAGAGAAATGTCAAACTTTAAGTCTTATTTCCATTTTATATAAAATAATAAGGGTAAGGGAAACAGATGTATTTTCAAATTGAGTGTACTTTGTATCAACTCATTTTTAAAAGAAAATGAACAGTATAAAAGAGTACAATAAGAAGGAGATGACTTACTCTGATTTTATAATATCCATATGTCCTAGGGGACCCGGCTTGGACCCTATTAAAGCAACCCACCAATAAGACGACTGATGCATTATGATTATGGGTTATACATTAGGTGGTAAAAATGATCAATGTTGATTTTATTAAATGAGATAAAGTCACTATATTTATAAGAGAAAATCCTCACAGTTTTCAGAGATACATAGTTAAGCCTGTAGTCTCAAATACCATGATATCTAGGATTTCTTTTAAAATGCTTCAAAAGGAAAAAGAATAGAAATAAATAAATCAAGTGTGTCAAAACCTAACTTACCATTGCCTCCGCATGATGTGCTTGTGGGGTGATTTTATTGTTCTCATTTTGCTATTGTTTTTTAGATTTTTAAATAAATTCTACTAATGAAAAGAATAGAAAAGAAAATCTATTTGTCCAAAACATCTTAGAATAAGAAAAGAAATACAGCTTTTATGGAAACAGGAGGCTCCAATTAGCAGTAAGAAAATGTTGGTGACTTGTTTTGAAAACTAAAACAAGTGCCTCACACTTCAAGCCTTTCTTTAGGAACTGCATTCACACTGTAAGGCAACTGCTAACTTTAGTAAATGGAAAATGTTAAATAAATATGTACCTTGAGGCAATTTATATTTATTACGTCTATTGTGAAAGCCAAGAAACCAATTCCCCTCCCCCTGAAAAAATAGATTGCATTTCATTTCTCCCTCAGTCTAACACAAAAGAGATTGCTAAATTTCTGTTTCTCTGGGCTTTTCTTTTGCAATAAACCATGTAAGTTTATTTGTTAGCAAAGCCTGCACTGTGGTCAGGAAATCTCTGGGGAGGATTTGAGTTTTAAGGCAGCAAGTGGAATTCTGGACGGCAAAGTTGAACTAGCACTGGGCTCGTAAGAAATCCTGAGCCAGGTGATCACATAGTGTTCTAGAGAGGCCTGTGCTATGGTGACTCTCTCTGTCTACTCACAATCAAAGCTGCACCACTGGATTGCCCTACCTAGAAACAAACCAGAGAGTGTAACGTTTCCGGGAAATCAGGACCTGATCTATGCGACTGTCAGCAACCTCTAGGATGTGTGTAAAACCTATCAAGATGAGTGTGGAGGGGTTGCACTCAGTAAAACCGCGAAATTGGTAAAATTTATCTTTTAGCTCTCACTAATCTACTTGCTTCTCCTTTTCCATATATTTATTTTCAGAGCTGAGACTTGAACCTGGGCCTTGTGCATTCCATAAGTGCTGTAGTACTGAGCTACACCCCCAGACTCATTCACAGGACTCTTCTTGCTTGTCTTTTCCCTCTGTCAAAACTTCTGATGGAAGCCATGTATGGCAGCACATGTCTGCACTCTTAACATTTTGGTAGGCTGAGGCAGAAAGCTCTAAAATCTGAGCACAGCCCAGAAAATTTGGTGACCCTGTCTCAAAATAAATAAATAAAAGGAACTTGGGTTGTGAATCTGTGCAGATGTCCTGGATTCAACCTACACTGCTGAAGAAAAACAGTAAAAACCTTTTGACTGCTCTTCTTTTTTTATTTATGTTAAAATCCTGTTAGAAGTTACTTCCTAAACACTTGCCAAGCAAATCTCCACAGCTTCAAGAAGGTAGTTAGGCACAAACTCGCTGAGGCTTTGTCCGCAAATAAGACCTGTCTTCGGGGTGAGAGCTCTAACATCAAAGCTGGAGGTGGGCACGTCAGTCCTGTTCTCCTTGAGGGACAGCTTTGCTTTATGGCACCAAGGAGTGCCACAGCCTCAGTCTTCTCAGGCATCTTTCCTAGCACAAGCTCTCCCTACCGTGGAAGTGTGGACCTCGTGTCTTGGGAAGCACTTTTCCTCTCAAAATAGAAAGCTGCCTGGGGAAAGAGATCCCCAGTCCTCCCGATGTGGCTCCTTGAAATAAAATCTTTGCAGCATGGAGTTTGGAGGGTAGTGGGATGCCTGTGACCCAACCTTGCAAGACGAAACTGCTGCTTTAGAGTTATCTTCTTGTTGGCACCTGCCCACAACAGGGCATCTGGAGTAGAGCTGAGGAGTAGCAGAAGTATTGGAGAAGAAGGTCCTAGCCAAACTGCTGTGGAATCTTGTTCTTCCTGTTCAGGTTTAAAAGATTTTCTGGCAAACATTTTTCTGTTGGATGCACCTGTTAAGGACAACTTTGTGAGACTCCAAATAGTTGTTTTTATTTTATAATTGCAACCAGTGAAATGAGTGTTTTGTTTTGGTGTTTTTCTCGTGAATTGCTAAAAAGGATGATTAACCAGTCCTCTCATACAGCTATTCTGGAAATCCTACCTCTAGAGCCGGATTTAAACCACTTTCTCTGTTGTTCTCAACACCCTGTCAGTGGAAGGGCTGACTCGTCCGCTAACTGAGCCTCTGCACGCATCCAGTCACATCTGAAATAAAGTGAGAAAGGAAACACAGAATGGAGGGGGCTACAGCGGACCAAAGGAAGATCAGAGAGGGGAAAGCGCAAGATGTAAACATGTTTGGAGGAGACGCTGTCAGTGGAGCAAGCCAATCTTTCAGCTCGTTTTTGTCCCCAGCTGTCTGGGTAGGAACAGTATGAGAGGCAGACATATTTCATCCCCTTTCCATTTCCTTAATAGGAAGAAAATGGGAGGTCAAAATTTCCCAAGGGAATGCCAAAATAAGCTATCCAGGGGCTTACCACAATTACAGAGGCCTTGAATCGAAAGCTAGTTCTCCAGTAGAGAGTATTAACAAGGCAAAAGGGAAAAACATCGTTCTTTATTCCATTTGCAACACTACTTTAAAAATCAAATGATAATCATCAGGTGAACAAATACACAAATGGGCAACGACTAAATTATACCTACAAATGGAATTCTGAGCCACACAACCTGCACAAGTCAGCACAGAAAGCCAAGCTAGCATCTGTAATGGTTTGTTCAGGAAGCCACCAGACCTCAAAGCCAAACAGGAATTCTTATCAAAACAGTTGAAAATAGCCAGAGCTGGATGCATGCCTGACAATTTCCTCTTCAAAGGTCTTGGTTCTACTTAGACTGCCTGTGGCGTGTCTGTTCCAACATACCATTTCTTTTCCCTTTCTCTACTGTGCCAGTTAAACTTGACAGTAAACTTGAGTGGCTTAAGGGACTCCCAGAGAGGTGAGCTGATTGTGAGCAGCTGACCCGCTGAGGAGGGCACAGCTGGGTGTGTTATTGGAAGGCAGGGCCCGCAGTGGAGGTGGGTGGTGGGGCTGTGACCCTGCGGATTATACCTAGGTCCTTTCTCTTTGGCTTTTCTGTCGCCTGTTTCCCTGATACCATAAGTTGAGAGATGTTCCTCTGTTACACTGTTCTGCCGTGAGCTTCTGACTTGGAGTCGGTCAAACTTGGCCTGAGACCTGTAAAACTGTGAGGCGACATAAATCTTGTTTCTTTCATTTGCTTATATCAAAAATTTCATGCTAGTATTGGGAAAGCTCTCTCATGCATCTGCTATCGAGGTTTGTTTTCTGCCTGGGCAGAGTCGTTGCCAAACCAGATGGCTTCCTCCCTTGCTATAGTAAAATCTATATAAGTAAAGTTGCCTTTGTTTCGTTTCTGTGGGCTTCCTTTATCCTTTGCATTATTAATTACAAATTCCTTATAAACTATGAAACAAGATATTATGTCTGCCACTGTGGTTTTTTCTTTCCAAATTGTAGATCATAATATGAGAAAGGACCTTATAAATACCCTAGTGTTTTTATTGCTGTTTTCTTTTCTTCAAATGAAAACTTAATGGGTTTTAGAAGCTTAGACCAACCATATCTTCATTTCCTTCTAACTCAGGCCTCGAGGTGCCTGCTCAGTGAACTACTATTTTTGTCTGACTCCTGCATGATTCAAGGGATAAATGTGAAGCTTAAGGACAAGTAATTGCCCAGAATCAACCACTCTTGAGTCACAGACTTTCTGCTCTAGCTCTCTATCAGAGACATTCATTTGTCCACCCTTTATCAGGCCCTTCTAAAGCTGGAAGAACTGGGTTTCCTGCCAGATAAACAGGGCAGTGGGTATTCACAGGCTATCTGCAGAGATTTGAGATCGTATGGAAGAAGAAGACAAAACAAACTGCAGAAGAAATGTGCCTACGATTTCCCTGCAGAGGCCCTCTCATCATCAGGGTAGGTAAGTAGGTAGAGCTTACTAACTCCTTCTTCTTCAAATTCAAAAGTGGTGCACATCTCCCTGTCCTGTAAGTAAAAGGAGGACAAGAAAGAGACAGGAAAAATGTTGGCAAAGAATGAGAGGCGAGAGCATGTGCTGTGGAGAAAGCTTCTCCAGAGGCAGCACCGTCTGGGTGAGGGTGGAAGGGCTTATGTGTGGACCCGCGCGTGCTTTGGAGACTAAGCAGGAAATAAACACGCTGAACAGCAGCACACTTTAAGCGGTGTGGATGGGTTTGAGCATAAACTGGCCGAGGAAAAGTGGCTGCAATAGATACGGCATGCAGTGGCTCCGAGTGCGTATCTAATTGGATTAGAGGGATATGACTGCACAATCCACATTATGCTGGTCCTCATGCTCTGCATCGCTGTCCCTGTTCTCTAGGCAGAAGAAGGAATCAGGCGGGAACAGAGGGGAGTGTAAGTCTGCATGGAATCGTCTCTTGCCTGGACACACTGCTGGCTCCTTCTGTGGCCCTGTGTGCAGACTTAATGCCAATTACAGTTCTTTTTTTCTTCGGATTCTTTTTTTATTTTAAAGAGAAAAGAACAAAAACAAAATAACAAAAACAAAACACCATAAAAACGATACAGAATTTGAAAACAAGATGATAGGAAATCAACAAATGGTTGTTGTATTACTTATTGTTATCTTCAAAATAGTTGCTCAGATTACCAGATATAGGCATGCAAGATTGACCAAAGAATTAAATAACTGTTCCTTTCAATAAACCAATCAAAATTAGTGGTACAATTATCTTAGCTATTGGGTGTGTGTGTGTGTGTGTGTGTGTGTGTGTGTGTATTTCCCTTCCTTCTTTCTCTCTTTTCTTTTTTCCTTTATCCCGGTTGTTCTTCCCTATTGAGCAGTTTCTTTCCCTTTCACAGTATCTTTTGTACCTTTCAGTTTTACTTACTTTTTCAGGTTCTTACACTAGGGAGACCACATGGTATTTACACATGAGGATCTGATTTATTTCACTTATGAGCATGGTCTCTAGTTGCATCCATTTACCTATAAAAGCCTTGAGTCTATCTTTCTTTATAGCTGAGTAGTATTCCATTGTATAAAAGTAGCACATTTTTCTTAACGACTCCTCAGTTGATGAGAATTTGGGCTGTTTCCAAAATTTTGCTATGACAAATTGTGCTGCTATAAACATGGGTGCACATGTATCACTATGGTATGAAGTTTTTAATTCTTCTGGGAAAATACCCAGAAGGGGAATGGCTGGGTGAAATGGGACCTCTAATGCTAAGTTTTTTGAGGAATCTCCAGACTGATTTCCAAAGTGGTTGCACCAGTCTACACTGCCACCAACAGTGAAGAAGGTTCCCTTTTCCCCCACAGCCCCTCCTGCATTTATTGTGGGTTGATTTCTTGATGGTACAATCACAACTCCGACGAAAGCCATTTCACTGGGCTCTGGAGTTTATATTTTAAGTTGATCCTTTAAGTGATGCATCTTTTGCAAATGATGGCCTATGATGAGAACCAGACACATTTAAGTTATGCCAGGCTGGGTTTTCTAAGGCAGTTGCCATTATTGTTGGGTTGGTTCTTAGTTAATAACATTCACAGAGTTGCCTATAATTGAGCTTCTGGGTGATAATAATTCATATCCACTTTTTCAGTGAGATTTATAGGTTTTTTTCCTTACTCATTTTAATAAACCTGCAAATTTTAATCTTTTCTCTACTCCATTAATAGGGCATGTGCAATTTCTTTTCATAGATTCTGTTTATTTTAGACTCTTTTTTGGATCCAACTGGAAGGAAACTAAAAATTCCCGTTTTGATAATCTCTCACTTCATTTCATGAGAAAATTCATATCCAGAGATATTAAGCCACTAAGCCAAAGCCATGGAAATAACTTAAGCACAGACTAGACTTCAGATTACCTTACAACCATGTTGTCTTTAACTAAGAGGTCTAGCTATCCTTGTCAGGGAAAAATAACATTTGAATTAGCTGGAAAAACATATATGTTTGGAGTGACTTAAAATTTCATTTTGTGTCAATGTGGCACTTATAAAAATTGTGACAAAATTGAAACAAACACCTGGAAATCAGTCCCTATGAGAAATAAAGAAAAATCAGTTTTCTAATCAATTAAGTCTTTGAAATTTAGGTGCTTATTGCTGTTTTTGCACCAATTACAGAAGTCATTTGTAAGGTAGAAAAATAGCTCAATCTTCAGCATGCTAAGGTGAATCATAAATCTATTTATTTTTCTTCCCATAGCAGAGCCATCCTAAATTATTCATGTATAAAGTTCATAACTTGAAATATTCTGAGAAAAGTGTGTGTGTGTATATGTGTATACAGTTATTTCTTAAATTTTCTTAGAAACTGAATAAAAATATTAATTATTATTAGTTATTATTATTAGATGACCTTATTATTATTATTAGATGACCTTATTAGTCATAAGGTCATCTCTGTTCAGAAAAGAGGTAACCTGAATGACAGAAGGAGAATTGTGGCTATCATTAAACTGAGGGCACGCATCCACAGAATGAGAAGTGCTCTTAAATGAGGCTGCACATCAGCATGCCTACGGAGCTACAAACAAAAATGGAGAGTCTCAGGCTTCTTCTTCATAGATTACAATTGAGTATGGTTTAGGGGTAAAATCAAGAAAAATTTAATTTTTCCAAATTCCTCTGATAACTTATACATTGGATCCCCTCATTGAGTTTTTAGGGCCTATAGCATAAAATAATATTTTAGTTTTCCTAAAGGTCCAATATATATTTAGCAAGAGATTACAGTTGGTGCTTATTAAACATATTTTATACCATTTAATATCATAATGAATACACTGAAATATTATTTTGTTTAACTTCCTCCAACAGCTTTCAGAGGTGTGTATTGTTATTTGAATTTTCTCAGTAAGGAATTGAACCTCACTAGTGTTAAGTACATGGTCTGAGATCCAGAAATTAAGATTCTGTATCCCATGGACTTTCTTCTGTGCCACACTCTCTCCTCACTGCTGCAAGTATTCCTGAACTCTCTGCTTCCTTATTCAACTATTTATTTAGAAACCATTAAGATCAGAGAGATATAACTTACTTGCACAGGTTGCCTCCTTTCTATTAAAAAAAGTTTTTAGCAGGAATACAAGTAAAATGTCAATCATGATTTTAAAATTTTAAATCAGTGGGTCTCCCAGTGAAGAACTAGACACTTAGCCAAACATGACTGCTCTCTACCAGTGACAGTGAGAAGGAGACCGAGCACCACATCTTCTCAGGAGCATGCATTTCCCCCTTGCATTCAAGTTGCCACCAACTGCACTATCTCAGTGAGGCGATGTCAGATTTTGTGTGAATGACAAACAGGTGTGTGTATCAGTCACTCTCTGGTTGCTGGGATAAAATATCCATCACTCACAACTTAAAGGAGGAGAGTTTTTTTTGGATAATGGTTTCAGTCCACAGCAGTTTGGTTTCTAGGCAGAAAGGGCGTGGTAGAAAGGCGTGGCAGAAAAAGGTTGTTCAATTCAGGAGAGCCAGGAATTAGAGAGGAAAGGGAGGAGCTAAGGACAAGGACACGCCCTTACAGTTCACACCTCCAGTAACCCACACGACGTCACACTACACCTTGTGACAGCGTCAGCTGGGAAATCACTAGTGGACTAATTGGTAGTAAGCACAGTGTTCCAGTGACCCAATCACCTTTCAAACCCAGAAGATTTTGTAGGGAACATTTTATATAGAAACCATAACATAGCATCCCTGGCCTTCAAAAGATTAATGTCCCTCTTGTTATGCAAAATGCAATTAGTCAAATTCTATGAGTCAACAAAATCTTAACATTTCTTGCACTACTGACAATTGCAACTACAAGGTGTCCTGTGAGTCTCAAGACAAAAATTTTACCTGTGAGTCTCTGTAATGATGATAAAGAAAGTTAAATGTTTCTATCTCTGCCACAAGGTAAATATTCCCATTCCAAAAGGGAGGAATAGGAAGTAGAGTGGAATGGAATCAAAACGAAACCATAATCCTGCCGGACAAACATTAAATCCTGCAGCTCCATGTGATTTTACTGTCTCCATTCCCACTGGCATTCTTGTCTTCTGAATGCCACCCATTATCACACACCAAGCTCTGCCTACGGCTTACCCAGAACACATCACCAAACTGTTCCGAACTTCTCCTGCCTTCCAGTTGCAAAGAATTCTAAACCACATGGTCAGGTATAATCACAGCAGTGACCTGACTCCTGCTACACAAATCAAAGGGAACAGGGATCAAACACTGGACTCAGAGTCAGCATAGTTACTTATTTCCTGGGTACTGAAATTCATGGGGTATCATTTAAACTCTATGTGATATTGTTCATATCAAACATAAAGAAATTTGACAAATATACTAAGTCTAACAATTGTGATTAATATGTCCTAGAAAATATTTCTAGTATAGATCTCTTTCAAAACTCATCTACTTTTTTACCACACAAGCACACACACACACACACACACACACACACACACACACACACACACTCAAGAAATGGAGCATCAGCTGCCTTTGGCTCCTTCACTTCTAAATACCTGCCAACATTTGATCTGGCAAGTGTTATGAATGAGATGTTTGCTTACCTTGCACTTTCAATTTAGAAGTGGCTGCATTTCAGCATGACAGCTGCTTACAAGATATAGAACCCCTTAGAAGAAATCAATATTAAAGACTTAACAGTGGAAACTCTAGTGTTAAATGGCTAGGGGACGGTCAAGCTGAACTCTGTGGTAGTTTTGGGAAAGCTCTGCCTGCACCGTTGGTTCCTTAATCTGTTCTCTTCAATCAAGTCTTTGATGACCATATGCTTCATGGTCCTGAAACTCCATAAGGAGCTTAGGGAACTTTAGAGAACAGTGACCCACAGTTATTCAGATGAAAAGACCAGGCTTTTGAGTTTCATTTCTTTGTTTATAACTCCTAAGTGATATTACCAACAACTACTGGTGACAATTTCAATTCATAAGACACAGATTATAGAATTCACCATGGTATAAAGTAAATGCATGACCTGGAATAAATTCCTTCTCCTTTCCTAGTGTCTACTGCTCTACCAATTGACTTGGTGTCATGAAAAAGAGGAGGGACCGTGTCATTTCTGGTTACCATTACATCCTCAGCATCTGGCCAGTAGGAAAAACTCAGCTAGTTTTTCTTGAGCTAAGGAATGGGAATAGACTTGATGATCTCCAGGGCCAAGGTGGGTCCACATTCCAGAGTTGTATCCATTCTGGTCCACAGTGGTATCTACATAGGTCCTTGTTCTATGACATTTGACTTATGCCTCATATTCACAGCTCACACCAAGGCTTCCTTGTTGGGTTATTCCACCCTTTCTCATTGCAGACATAGCTAATACACCTGTAGTGATCACTGGCTCAAATGAATTCCAGTATCAACCTGCCTCCTTTTAAGTCTGAGCTTATACATTTCTGTGCATCTTTCATATTTGTCTACCTTCTATATCTCTCTTTTCATTCCCATGGTGCTTTCTCTTTTCATATATCACTGTAGAGTAACTTTAAACTTACTGAGACACTCAATAATAAACTTGGAGCCAAGAAAAAATAACATTTTCTTGGTGTATTTAAAGGTACATGTATTTCTAAAAATTTGGAGGACATTCTAAACATACAGCTTTGCAAAATGAAATAGTCATCTATACTTAGCAGAAGTAACCACATTTTGATAAAAGCTTCCTATTCAGCATAATGACAGATATCTTTGACTCTTGGAACAGCAACTTTCACTTCTGGAAAAATATCTCTGTGATCTTGCCCAACCTCTATCATTCACCAGTGAGAATAATTCAAATAGTTTCCTTTTCTCCTGTAGGTAACATAGGTTTTTCTTAAACTTGTTTTCCTATGGTTTAAGCCTGTGAGATGAACATTTTTCTCAATGCTTTTTGCTTCATCTGAATATAATGTTTTAAAAGTCCCCCATTGCCATTTGAAGAACCGTGGTAATGCAGACAATGTAATTGCTTTGGTGAACTGACAACTAATTATCCCAAAACAAAAAGAAAAGTGTCGATCAGTGTAATCAAAGTGCCACTTACTTAATCCTTGTGTGTATTTGAAGGGGTTGCAGGTTGTTTGAAGATGCACTCCCATGCACCTACAGCCAGAAGCATTGCAGGTGCACACATGCTGTGGTTTCCTTACATATCTCATGATTTTGCATGAATAACACAGCTACAATAACTGGTCGGTAGAATACTGCCTGTGTTGATGTGTTTGTCCATGTGAAGGATGGTGTCACATCCTGACCTTTAAATCAAGACTACAAAACCTCCATATACAACTGCATATTTGCAGATAGCCAAGAGGAAGCTTCAGTGCCCTTGACATTGAACTCTGCCAAAAATCTAACTCCAGACCACCAAGCAAGAATTTTGAATGCTTATAAAGGAAAATTTTTCCATGAATATTTATGAGATCCCCAGCTTTGCATGAGTGAAAGTGATAAGGGAATTCAGCTGATAACTGAGACAGTTTGTTATTTGTATGTAATAATTTAAAAATAGGCTAGGATGTCACTCATTTTATTAAATAATCCAGATAGTACATCAAACATTATGTTTTGTCTGCCTTGCAACCTTCTATTTTTTTCCTTATGCTGGAATCAGATTTTAACCTCCTTCTCACTGTATATATGAGCAGTTTCAATCTCTAGAGCAAAGAAAAACTTTTTTTTGGTTGAAATGACATTTGTTTAAATTGAGTGTAGATTAGCAAAATACAGTGTCACATCACTTCAGCCTGCATCCTAAGGTTGCCTTTGTGTTACTTGGGTGATAAAGAGCAATTGGCAATTGCGTTTATGATAAAATATGCATAAGGATATATACTAGTTTCCTGAAGCAGCTGTAACACATTACTGCAGACTGTGGCTTAAAGCAACAGAAATATCTTGCCTGGATTCTGTTGGCTACTAATGTGAAATTGGGGCATGGGCAGGAGCACACCGCCTCTGGAAGCCCTAAGAAATAATCCCTCTTTTCCTCCCATTTTTTGAGGGTCCCACACATTTCTTGGCTGAGGCTGAAACGCTCCTATCTCTGCCTCTTCTTCAGAAGGCTTTCTCCTTTGTAGCTATGTCTTTTCTTATCTGTCTTGGTTACTTTTCTCTCGTTGTTGACACCCAGAATTAAGCAAGGAAAGGTTGATTTAGCTCACAGACTGTGGAGGTTTCAGTCCACACTTGGCTGGTTCTGAGGCAGAGTGGCACATGGCAGAGGGCAACTGTTCATAGAGGCAGAAGACAGCAAAAGTAGCAAGAGCAAAAGGGAGGACTTGCAGCAAGCAGCCTCTTTCCCTCCCTTACATATGCAAATTATTCACCCCAGGGTGGGCGTACCACTCACACCCATAATCCCTTATCGGACTATGGATCAATCAGAAATTTAGAAGCCCACCCCATGACTACATGGGGATATGAGGGGACACGCAGACACAAATAACATGTCTCTTCTGAGCATACAAACATGGCAATGGATTTAGTGATCCCCTTCAAAAACTTGGATGATCATACCTTGATATTCTTTACTTTGTTTTATATATAAAATTATTTTCCCAAATACAGTCACATTAACAGTTTCAGGGGGTTAAGGCATGTATTTATTTGACAGAGAGAGAACTACTGTTCAACACACTGCAATATGTCACAGCTGTTGCCATTTATAAATAAATAGATGTACCTCCCAGGAAGAGACAAGCCCATTAATCAACAACTACAAATACTAATTGAATAGTAATTGCATTCATTCTTTTTTTTTTTAATTTTAGAAACATAAAAGTACAAAAACATATTGACAAACAGACACCCATTATCATAGAAAATAGTACAATCACAACTAATCTATAGACAAGGTGATATGGTCTCAACAGTAGTTGTTGCTTTATCCATTGATATCTTCGAATTGTAGATGTATGGACCCATATACAGACATGCAAATTTAGTC
>PVLD010010684.1:0-69465 GCA_004027595.1 Dinomys branickii | reverse complement strand
TGTGTGTGTGTGTGTGTGTGTGTGTGTGTGTGTGTGTTGCACAGGAGACTGAACCTAGAGCCTTTACACTGAACTCTAGCCCCAGCCTTTTTTATTTATTTATTTTTTTGAGCCAGTATCTTACTAATTCACCACTTTGTTCATACTGGGCTTGAATTTACAGTCTTCTTGCCTCAGTCCCACAGAGTGCTGGGATTATAGATGAGTGTCACCTAGCAACAAGTAGTGACTCAGTATGATCCCTGTGTTTCTGAAAAAGCAGAATTTTATTTTTTTCCTTGAGCTGAGGAAGGGTGGTATTTGGTATGAGAAGATCAAATTTGAATGAGATGCCCATAAACATGTAAGTGGGGATATCTAGGACTCAAATGGATGTGTGGGTTTGGAGTTCAGGAAAGAAAAGCAGGTTTGAGATACAGATTTGGAGGACATTGGCTCAAAGATTATAAGCCAGGAGCACTGGGTGTGAAAGAGTGTGGCATGAGGTAAGTGTGCACACTGTCCCAGTGTCCTGGCTGTGGGAAGAGAAAAAGAATTCAGCACAGGATCCTGAAAACAGAAGGTTGAAAAGAAATCTTTATTTCCTCTGAGGTTGTACAGGGGGTGTACATAATGTCCACCAATCATATGGCTCCAGGAGTTTCTTAAATAATAGAAACTAACCTAAATGTGGTATGCAAATTTCATTAATCGTGTGCAGGTAAGCTTCACAACCATGCAAAGATGATATTATTTCCATTCGAGATTACAAAACTGAGGTTCACAAATGTTGTATCATATAAACCAGATTTAGCCCTTGGTAAAGGTAGTGCTTCCTACAACTTAGTGATCTGCATACATCATTAAGTTGATCACCTCATCTCCATGTCCCCTACGTTCTTCCACAGTGTCCCTGCCCTTAGGATAAAATGCGAACTCTCTCACAGGGTTCACAAGCCTCACACTGCCCTAGCTTATCTCTTTGGCCTCACCTGGATTTTCCCACCCTCACAGGCTCCTTAACTCAGTGGCTCCCCATAGAAGCTAATAAACAGAATCCTGGGACTTGTTTCCTGAGAATGGAATTCACTAGTTCTGGAATAGGGCTTATAAAAATGTATACTTTAAAGCTGCTCTTCTGGTGATACTGAACTTCAGGCAGTACTGGAAACCCTGTCTTGTGCTTCAGTTCTCCAGACTGCCATCTTCAAACATGCCACTCATGCTTGCCTCTGTGCCTTTGCACACCCTGCTTTCACCAGCTTCCTCTTGGCTTGAGAATTCCTACTGATCAACTAAGGAAAACCAACTAAGGAAACATTTTCTTCAGGAAGTCTGTCCTGAACTTTGGGTATGGGTAAATGTTTCCTCCAATAATATCCGGTGCCTCTATATTGTAGCACTTTGCACTGTAGTTTCTAGGAAGCAGACACTTTTTCTGTCTTGTCCATTATTGTATCTCCAGAAATGATGGCAGTTCCTAGCAGTTAGTACATATTCAAATGACATTCACTGACTTTGACTGCAAACTCCCAAGTTTAACAAGAAGTGTTGACTGCAGTATAACAAACCAAACTAAGCTTCTAATAAAAACTACAGATAGGACCCAAGCCAGGTCCTCCCCAAATGTAAGGGCAAAGCAAACTTCTCCACAGCCTACTGTGCCCCAAATCACCACTGGATGGACGTGAGCAACATCAGGGGCTGAGTTCTCAATTCCAAATTTAAACACAATTCCTGTTAGGTCATACTTTCAAGTTCTGATATATTTAGAAAGACTTGTTAATTTTCTGAAATTCTGCAGCAAAGCTTTTTAGTTAATACAAAGGAAATGGTATTTGGAAGTGTAGTCTACTTCACACTTTCAAATTTCAGCATGCTATCAATTGTAAGATTATAAACATGAATTTATTTACCTTCAAAGAGCCAACACAATATTACCCTAATCACCCTGGGGGGAGTTAGTAGTGATAGTTGTAGTAATAGTATTTTCGTGTTATAGATGAAAAAAACTTCATGAGTATGTAGGAAGTGACAAGAGATAGCAGTGAGACTTGAACCTAGATCTGTCAGATCCTGAAGTCGTTGTGTGCATCCTCTCCACATACCTGGTCAAAGTAAAGTTGAACATCTGTCAATTCCATAGGAAAAGCAATCTTTTTCTCAGTGTTTCAGGGAACTTAAAAAATGTAGCTGTAATGGTTGACTTCCCTAAGTGATGTTGAATGTGTCAATCTAATTCACTGGTTAACTACAAAATTATGGGATTTTTTTTCTTAAGAAAGAATTGTGGAAAAAATCATAATGGCAAAGTCTCTGAATTTCCCTGTGAAAACTGAGCAATTAGCATAGCAAAACAAAGACACAAAGAAACACATATACAACAGCACTACAGCATCTGGTATATCTTAGTCCTGGGGATTCTCCAGGCCAAGAACTAAAACCCCTCCTAGGACAAAGCCCCACATCAAGGAGAATGCCTTGGAGTTGCACCCAAACTGACAAGGCAGGGACAATAGAATGAAAGAATAAGAAAGTCCAGATAAAAAGACAGGAGGTAAGCAAGGGCACGGACATAGTCAGCATCGCTATGAAAGCAGAATGCGAGAACCATGAAACTAGTAAAGCTGTCCTAACTGAAGGTCTCTTAAAAATCAAACAGGAAAACTCATTTCTGCTAAAAATGAGCCATACAAGAAACTGTAGTCAATTTCTATATGAAGTTATTATAAGGGGTAAAAATAGAACAAAAAGAATAATATATTGACAGACAATGAAAGCATATAGAAGATGTGCCTACAAAACAGATGAAAACTGTAATGTAGCATTTTTATTTCACTTAAAGTGTTTTTTTCCGGTGTTGTGGAAGGGCCCCAAGCTACCCCGCCTCTCAGTAACACTTTTCAATGAACTAAAAGAAAATACAAAAACAATGAAAAGAAAGTTAGAATTATAAAAGTTCATGAGTTAGGTGACGGATACATAAACTAATCTTTAAGGAGACATGAAACACATCCACAAGGAATTAGAATGAAAGAAAAATTCACTTTGGAAATGAAGAGTAAACAAAAAGGAACACAGGAATGAATAACCGTAATGGATAATCTCTTGAAATAAATAGAAGATGTGAAAAAATGCAGAGTCATGGAGAACGAATTAACAAAAACATTCAAGAGAACAAATGAGCGGAGGTCTAACACACGTGTGTCAGAATCCCCCACAGGGAAAGCGAAACGATATGATGCAGCCAGTTTTAAAAACCGCAATTTGAAGAAATTCTCTCCTGGAATAAATACATCTTGAGAGTATACTGAAAAGCTGCCTCACACGCCGGGGAAACTGGCCCGGAAGGGGAGAGAGTAGAGAAGCAGCTTAGTGCAACAGATGGACTTTAATTCTTAAAAAATTATTTGGTCATCCAAGCAAGAAAGACCAAGTCATTTCTTATGTGAAGAAAGAAATATTATCATTAGACTTTTCCAAAGCAAAGTTTTATGATGAAGGAAAGGAAATAACGTATCTAAGCTACAACAAGGAAATAAAATATGGACCAAGGTCTAATATCAGGCCACTGGCTGTCAAATCATAATACTGTTGGATATAAGGGAAAGTTTAGGGAATAATGTTAACGTGAGACCTGCCTGAGGAATGCGCTTTGACAGCAAATGTCAGGCCTGCAAAAAGCGTAGAAAACATTGAAAAGAGGACTGTGGATTTGGTTTATTGTGACATTGTGTTTTGTGGTATTTTTGTATTTTATATTCGATCAACATGTATTAATGGTTCACATTAATGGGGTTCAGTTGACCTTTCAATATATCCATATACCATCCACTGATCAATCCCAGCCTCCTTTTATCCACACCCCCAACTCTTCCTAACATCGTTTAATCACTTTCTATATTCAGGTTGGCTTTTTTTTGTTTTAGCTTCCAAACAGGCTTGTCTTTCTATGTCTGGCTTATTTTCACTCACCAGTATTCCAGTTCCTTCCATTCTGATGCAAATGCCAGGATCTCATTCTTCTTGGTGACTGAATACCCCACTGCACACACCGATTTTCTTTAATCATTCATCAGTTGATGGGCCCCGAGGTTGGTTCCCTGCTTAGCTGTTATAAATAGGGCCACAGCAAATGTGGCTTTGCAAGTGACCCCTTGGTATACTGACCTCACTTTGGAATATGTACCCAGGAGTGGGGCATATTCTGGACCCTATGGTAGACCTAGTGCTAGTTTTTTGAGGAACCCCATAGTGGGTGTAGTAATTTACATCCCACCAATAGTATACAAGAGTTCCTCTCTCTCCATGTCCTCAGCAGCATTTGCTATTTTTTTTAATTTTTGATTTTAAAGAAAATAGTATTTGCTCTTTTTTTGGTCTTTCTGTTAATAATCATTCTGACTGGGGTGTAGGGAATTTCCTAAAATCCCCTATCGACTTCCTTTTCTTCAAGATTATGTCTCATTCCTCTCCTAGTATTAGCCACTCCATCCCCTCCATATTCTTAGAGATGGTTTTGTCCCAAATGCATTTTCCCATTCTCCTTGGCCTGCCAAACCTTGATTTTGTTTGAGTGTTTAGCTCACACACACAATATTGGCAAAGCCTGCCTGTTCACCCAGAAGGCAACCCTGCCCTGCCCCAAGCCTACGGGAAAGTCTCATTTTGTTGGCCAATTGGTTGTTTAAGGGCCCAAATATAGCACAGAGGTGTCTTGAAATCTCCTGGGAAGGTTTTCCTGTTTATAAGGAATTATCACAGGTCACATTGGCAACAGCAGAGGAGAAAGAGGAAAACAGCCTTGGTCTTTTATGAGTGTGCTGAATTGCTGAATCAACTAATCCTAAAATTTGATTTGCACATTTACAGCCAAAGGCATCTATAGCCTTTGATTCATTCTATTGTGATGGTTTTCTTATGGGTCCTTGCCCCATTGCTATGGTTTATATTTAGATATATTCAAAAGCTTCATGGGTTCATAGGTGGGGTGTTGGAAGGGTGATTGAATCATGGGGGTACTATAGCTGAACGTGGGGTCTGGTGAGAAGAAGCAGGTCATTGTACGTGCAACCTGGGAGAGTGAATCTCCCTCAGCTCCTCCCTTCTGTCTTTGCTTCCTGGCTACCATGAGGTGAGCAGCCCTCCACTCAGTCCCTTCTGCCCCATAGTTTCTGTGTTTGAGCCTGCTGACCATGAAATGAACCCTCTAAAATGTGAGCCAAAATCAACTTCTCTAAGTTGCAGATGTCAGGTATCTCTGTCCCAGCAACGAGGGAAGTGATCACAACACTCATTAATTTTTGAGCTCTTCAGCAGTAGATACCTGGCTGGCCTTTGATTCTCCCTTGGGATACAGGATCCTGTCTGTTACTCAGTGGACATGCAATACATGTTTGTTGAATTATGCAAGAAGAAAAAGAAAAAGAAGTCTGTAACTTTAAGATACTCAGCCATAGTCACAAACACCAAAAAGAAAGCTAGTAGCTCTGTATGATGGAATTATAAACTGATGAGATAAGTTCAATGAGCCAAATGCCAAATCAATCTTGCTCCTCTTCAGTCCTTCTCGCAGAGCCTACTGACTTCCCAATTCTGTTACTGCTTTATCAGTAGACAGGAAGCCAGCGTCCTGGGAAAAGTGACAAAAGTGATCACATCTGCCTTGGATCCAAGAACCTCCTACAGTGTATGGCATGAGATACAGAGAGCCAAAGTCTCAGCGAGATCGCAGACCGAGCTCACCACAGTCTTACAACGTTTACCATCCATGGGACCAGGAAATGTTAAACTCAAAACCTCTGGACCCCTCTAACGTTTGTTTATTTGTTTTGAAAGTGAGATTTCTCTCTTTTCCTTTTTTAATTTTTGTTTTAAAGATTTTAAACACATGACGTCTTGCCTCACATAGTTTCTATGGAAAGGGAGACAGTATATTTGAGGATGGAAACAGTAATTACCCTGCCAAAAACTGTCTTTCACTAATGCTAAATGGACTGGGCAAATTCACCACATTTTCCACCTTCTCACATGTCTTAAAAGCTAGTCCTGGCCAGTTTCACCATTGGTACAATATTGGTTACACACAATTCAAATGTGCATCTATAGTGGGAAAATCCTTAATGATAACAAGAGTGGTAACAACAACGAATCCTAATTTTTTTGCAGTTTACAAAGGACTTCTACATACATTATTTCATATGATCCTCACCAACCTGCCTTAAGGGTACATGACATCCTCTTTTATAATCACAAAGGCTCAAAGCTCATGAACAGCAACAAAACCAAAAATTAATAGTTTTTCTTGTCTTTTTTTCCTATGCACTCTGTACTTGGCCTTAGAATTGTCACAATTATATTTATCAAATTCAGTCTAGCTTATAAACTTCAGAAGAATATTGACGATTTAGAGGACTAATTCAAAAGAGATGAAATTATGTTACTCGTGATACTGTTCCTAAGACAAACAAAAAATCATTGAAAAAGAAAACATAAAACACCTTAATAAATGCTATTGAAGTAAGGGTGGAATGGTTGAATAAGGAGAAAAAGGCATCAAATTCAAATTAAAACCAAATAGAACACACAAATAAGATGAAAAATATAAACTGGCAAATATTAACATTTGGTTAAAATTCAACTACCAGGAAAATATTGAGACATTATTTACAGATTAATGAACAAAACAGAAAACTGAGTATTTTGGGATAGAGCAATTAAATTAATGGGAATGAAATTCCTTCTCTTGCCTCCAGTGAAAAGAACTGGCAGCTTTCTGATGAGGTGAGATATACATAATACAAGTTTAAGGCACACACGAGGCAAGCGTAACATGACTTAAGACAAAATTTTTATCCAGAAGAGCTATAAAAGCACTGCTCCATGCCACATAGAGACCATATGATGTATAATGCAGTATTTGAAGACATTTAAAAATAGCAAGCTGCAAATAAAAATTTTCAAAAATTCTACAGTCATATTAGAATAGCACGTATCAGAGAAACCAAAACTGAACAGGCAAATCTTGTCCTCAAAATAGTCAATAAATTAAATCTTTTAAAAATTCTAAATACAACCTACATGTACCTGAGGAGAACACAGAGTTTGTTTGTGCTGCTCTATCACAATCAGACCTTTGTTCTGTTCCCGGTAGTTAACAGGTCCTACAGCTTAAAAAAGTAATTACTGCTGAAGGAGAGTTACCAGCAGTTATTACCCTCTTCCTTATGAACGGAGAGAATTACAGTTCCAGGTAAAACGTATGATGCAGACCTTAGAGCTCAGATGCACATAAAACAAACATACTTTGAGGATAGTTTTATACAGTTGGTTGCCACAAAAGTAAACAATATAAAACAAATGATCCTGATTTTCTTCTATTTCTATCCTAAAATGGAAAACCTGTGTTTTTCCACTTTATCGAGTCCTATAATTATTGTTTTAGATGCATCGCTCTATTAATGAGCAGGACCTAAATGTGAGGCATCACTATGTATCTAGAGACTTTCAGAATTAATTATACGATATTCTTAACCAATGATGTACTTGAAAGAACTTTATTAAGTGTAAGATACTATACAAACATGTAACATCATAAAATAGCTATTATTTAAATTTCATGTGTGGATATTTGAATACATTTGTATATGCATATGTATTTTAAATGTTATATACAGTAGCTACATTTTTCTCCACTTATACTCAGTAGCTCACAGATTAAGATGCATAAAGCAATTTCCATTCAGATTCAAATGCTTCTGATCAGTGAGTTGCACAGATCTGCCTAAGAACAATGCCTGAAGCATTTTTGATATAAAAATTAACAATATGAAATGCTGTACTTCAAAAACAAGGAGTCTTCAAATTTTGGAAGAACTATTTTCCAAAAGTTCACTTCTTGGATCTGTTACATCACAACATGTGGCTAGCATACCAACTCAGCAAATTAGAGTCTATTTAACTCATAATGAACATGAAATATAACGTATTAACTGTAACTAATCTTCATCTTCACGAATGCTTTTCTAATATTTGAAACCAGCTGTCTGGTCTCCTTTGTCTTCTTGCTGGGTACCTTCAAACAATTCCTATATTAAAGGTTTTCACAAATCTCTCTCATTTATCAGTAACTCTCTTAAAGCACATGTGGAAATTTATATTTTGGATGTATCCAGCTAAACACAGATGTTGTGGAATATGTATACCCCATGATCTAGACACAATATCTTCTGCTAGTATGACCACCAGGTGCATGAACTACTTCAGCAATCATGCCACTGTTGTCCATATGACATTTCAAAGTCAGCTGAAAGTCTTTTACAACTGAATTACTATACAGCCAGAATTCCCCTATCCTGCTCTTATGTGATTTCTACCTACCTTTTATTGTATTAATTAAGCTGAATAATTTTCTTATAAAAAACAGAAACTTTAACTGTACACTTTACTTTGTGCAATGTATTTATCTCTGTGTAATACTTAGGAAAGCCAAGTGAGTTGGGTAAATATCCTAAGGTAAATAATTCACTCAATGCATTTTATGCTAAAAAATCCTTTAGGATAGAAAAAAATATAGTTTTTAAGACAGTGGTTCCCTGACTTTATTGCACAGTAGAATTATCTGGGGAATTCCTAAAGCTTCCTGAGCTAAATGCTATGGTTGGGCTCCAAAGTCCAAATGGTGAAACTTAATCACCAATGTCATAGAGTATTAAGAGGTGGGGCTCTTAGAACCTGATTATGTGATGAAGGCAGTGCCCTAATGAGTGGGATTAAGGCCTTTTCAGAAGCGGCTTTCCACAGTGGTAGCCATTTTGCTCTTCTGCTTCCTGCGATATGTACATATTGTAATATGTTTTTTCTTGATCTAAGAACTCAGTGAGGGAAGACATCTTCCTATAGCATCCATTATCTTTTTTACAAAGCTGGAAATTATTTAACATCCTTGTAAAGTAGAGAGCAGTCCTTGCTAGACATAATGCCAGTTTCTTGATCTTGGAGGTCCCAACCAAAAGAAACACAGCTCTATACTTTATACATTGCCCAGCCTGTAAAGTATTTTGTTATAACAGCAGAAGCAGAATACACACTCGAGTTGTACCCAATAACAATGGGATCATAATATATGGGAGTGGGGGGCAGCAACATAAAGATTTGTAAGTGATTCCAGTGTTTGAGAACTACTGGGTAGTCCCAGGGTGAGTCCCATAGCATTCTGGAAAAAATGGCATCCTAGCAACCACGTTATCAGTGAGAAATTTCAGCCTGGCAGCCACAGAGGAAAAAGAACGGGCTTGGTGCTCGTCTAACACTCCCATTCCCAAAGATTCTTTGACCTTTTCGACAACTCCTAGGAAAAGCATCATTCACAAAACTTATCTTTATGCGACTTAAGTACTCAGTGAGGGAAGATGTATTCATATAGCTTTTGTTACCTTTTTCCAAACCTGGAAAATATTTAAAGTAAAATCTGCTCAAAGTAGTAATATCCTTTGAGACAAACAAGAGGCTGGCCCCCAAAATTAAGAGAAAAATCTTGGAAATGAGATGTCTGTAGAGGGCCTTGAAAAACTGCAGAATATTCCTGGGGATCTGAGATGGCATATAAATGTGGGAACTGTATATATGCTCTGAAAACAACTAAGAAGGCCCCAATATCTCACCTCTGGCTGATCTTGAGGATTTATTCAAGCAGTACAGTCTAAGATACAGCTACAAACTGTTGCAGTGCTGATGTGTGCATTAACATCAGCACACAAGGGTAGGAGGTCCAGTAGCACAAGACATTTGAGAAAATCTGTCAGCTCATTAGCTAACCAGTGTACTAACAGGAAGGAGCCCTTAGGGCCACACATGATCAAAGATACATACCTTGCAGAACGAGTGCAACAAAGCCAATAAAAATAAGCAACTGCAAACAACAACAACAAAAGCAATAACCATAAACCCTAGTAAGAGGAGAACCTTTATCTCCATCTTATCATTTAAAATACTGTTTTTAAAAATCATATAATAAAAGAGGAAAATATTCCCTGAGGAAAACAATGATCAATTAAATCTGACTCTAAGGAAGCCTGAACAATGTTGAACTTCTTAGAAAAAGACTTTCAATCAGCTATTACAAATATACTCAAGAAGCTAAAGGAAACAATGCATAAACAATTTAATTTTGAGAATAATGTCTTGGGAAGTAAAGTCTGTCAATAAGGAGATTTAAATTTTATTTTAAAAGGAAATTAAATAGATATTCTATAGTTGAATTTCTTCAATGTAGCTGACAGCATAACAACTGAAGTAGAAAATTTGTTCAAATGTACACATTTGGAAGTTCTGGAAAAGAGGAGAGATGAGGACAGAAAGAATATTTGAAAAAATAATGGTCCCTGTAGCAAATTCAGAGTCTCAGACAGCAGAGGCTGCAAAAGGTAGAGGCGGCACCTGGGCAAGAGGAAACCGCAGGGGACCACAGACTCAGTGCACTCGGTCTAGAGATTACAGGAGGAGGATCCAAAAGAGCATCCCGAGAACTGCTGGGATGAGGCTCTGGGAAACTCAAGTATTACAAAGCAGCCATGCATACGGGGATTTTTTTTTTTTTTTAGAGAAAGCATAAATACAGGCTCAGATATGATACGTGCCCAGAAATGAACTTATGTTTTCACCCTGTGCTGATCCCAAGGCTCAAGGAGCCTGTTAGTGAGCATCTTCCAACCCTGTCTGCCAAAACTGGGAGAGGTAGATGTTTATACAAATGCCCAATTTTCAACAAAGATTAAAGACAAACAAACAAGAAGGCATGGCTCACCTAAAAATAAATAAATAAATAAATAAATAAATAAATTTTAAAAAATCTCTAGAAACCATTCCTGAAGAACTAAATGCAACAGATTCACTATACAAAGACCTTAAAACATCTGTCTGAAGTATACTCAGAGTTAATGGGAAAGACAAAGACTTAAAGGAAATCAGGAAAATGACCTATTAACAAAATGAGAATGTCAACAAAGAGACAGAATTTTTTTTTTGCATGTAAAAACCAGGACAAGATGAGAATGGTAGTGCATACCTGTAATCCCAGCACTTGTAGGCTGAGGCAGGAAGATCAGTGCAAGTTCAAGGCCAGCCTGGACTACCCATGAGTTCAAGGCCAGCTTGAAATACATAGACCCTGTCTCAGAAAACAAAAACAAATCAAAAAACCTCCAAGATTTCTATTATAGCAGACTCAAATAGGCAAAAGAAAGAATCAGTAAATATGAATGCATGTCAGTTAAATTACTGAGTCTAAGGAGACAAAAGGATTGTCAGAAAGGGATAGAGAGATCCTTTAAAGAATTAATGGCTGAAAATGTCCCAAATTTAAGAAAAGACATACAAATACAAATTCAAGACATTCAATAAATCTATAATGAGTAAGCATCCAGAGAAGTCTAGTTCAAATTTTACAGGAGACTAAAATAAAAGTTTTCCAGATAGAGATCCTCAATCTTGTTCACTTCTTGAAATCATGGGTACAAAAGAGGCTTCCAAGCTCATGAAAGGAAGTAGAAAAACATTACTATTAAAGGCAGCCTGTGGCTGTTTCTTGTGGGAATCTATGTACTTAGATGTGGATGGAGAAGACTCCCTGACCAGACACTGACAAAGTGACGATTTTCCACAGGGCAGTTGTCCAGACAGGGGCTTCTCAGGTAAAGGCCCAGAGACACCAGAGAAAGACAGTCTTTGCCTGGATGGAGATGAAACAGCCATATTTTGATGAACCCAGCATTTCAAGTTTGAATCTAGATAACCCCAAACACAAGGTCATCTCCACAAGTGATTCTCCCACACAGAAATTTTGCTTAATTATGGAAAATGGGAAAGCATCTTTACTTCATATGTTCTCTGCTGGTGGTGTTGAAGTTTCACTGCCTCTAAATCTCATTGTGTCCCAATCTCTCAGAGTCTTGTAGCCCTGAGTTCCTGTGTTTTAGTGAGCACTTTCTTCCTCAGTTCCCACTTCCCATGCCCTCTCCTATGTCCTGCTATGTCCTAATCAGGTAACACGGATGGTCACTCTCGCAAGCTCCAGGTCTCTTGATTCCATGCTCTCTGATGATGGCAGCCTTACACAAATGCATTTGCAAGGACTGGCAGCCCCATGACTTCATGGCTTTGAAATCCTGCAACTCAGAGATTTGGTGATCTCTCTGTGTTTGGTTGTAGGACCTGCTAGAAGAAAGACTTGAATTTACCTACAAAGTATTTGGAGTCAGAGGTGACCCAACTCTAACCAAAGTGTAGCCAACTCCACCCAATTCAACTTGTAGCCAACTCCACCCAATTCAACTTCCAATCCTCATGTCAGCCTCCCAGAGTACTAGGGAGGATTACAGGCATAGCACACAGCTTCACTTTCTGATAAGATCAAAACAGTAAGCCTCAGAGCCACTTGGAGGATAAGCTGAAAACCAGAGAGATTTATTTAGACTTCTATAATTTCTAAGGTCTTAATAGATGGATAAGGCTATAATCTTGCTTTGAATAAATTCAATTTTTGGTCTTATCAAAACATTCAACATTTATTCCTGCTGTCTAGTGAAAGAAAGAATGCTCCCACTACTTTTAAAACATATACATGTATATATAAATTTTTTAACATACACAATGGCCAGCATTCAAAAAATTGTTTTAGAAACTCACAAAGAATTTAAAGAAACTGACCTGCACCCTGACCTTCTAGAGGTCACAGACACAGGTGGTCCCTGATCACCACCAGCGTGGCCCACATCTGGTTCCTTTGCACACCTTGAGCTGACTAGAGATGCAGAATCAGGTGGTTCACAGCTGAAAGCCTAGAGAGTCAGGTACTTCCCATCTACTTCCTGGGGGCAGAATAGGCAACCCACAAACCAACTGCAATTACAGTCTGAGTCTCTCCCCTCCATGTGCCTGGTGCAAACAGGAGGTCCTGACTCAGAAGGCCCAGGAGTGCTAACACCAGGGTTCACATTTGGACCCTACCTGCGCATGCCTTGGGCTGCCGGAGGTACTAGGGCAGGGGATGCATGAACTGCTATCACCATGGTTTGCATCTGGGCTTTAATTGTGCCCTGACATTCTGGAGGCCACAGACACAGGCGATCTGTGATCACTGCCAGCACAGCCCACATTGGGCTCTTGTGCATGCCCTGAGCTGCCTGGAGACACAGAATCATGTGGTCTACAACTTTTGACCCTGCAATTCATGTCTGGGTTCTGCCTACATGCTCAACTGCCTAGGGACATAGGACCACTGATCTGTGACTGGGCCATCAATGCAGCCTGCTTCTGGGTCATATGCATGGCCTGAGCTGCAAGAGGACACTGAATCAGACAGCCATCAACTGACATCACATTTCACACATTAGACCTGGGAGAACTAGGTGCACTTCACAATTTACCAGAAGATCCCAGACTAAGCAGCACATCTCAGCAGACACTGAAGGGCAGGGCTGATCACCAGGAAAACTAGGGCCACTAGCAACCTTTGCTGAGCTGCCAGATAAGAGGAAGACTGAGTATTCTTCCTCCAGCATCAAACATGACAAGACGAAGTACTAAAACCCAATCGCAGAAATCCACCTCACTCAGAACAAGTTCAGGAGACAACAGCATAGGAGAATTTGGTACACACACACCTGAAATTGCTGAAATGATTGCAGTGGAAGTAAAGAAAGAACTCCATCAGGCCATAGAAGAGATCAAATAAGAAATAATCTCTCAGGCAAAAAATGAAATGAAAATACTAATGAAAGAATCACTCAGCATATCTAGAGAAGAAATAGATAAAAAATAGATAGATGAACATAGGCAACAGATGGAAATGTTACATGAGCAATATAGGAATGAATTAGAATGCATGAAACAGACTCAAAAAGATTTCCAAGAAACCAAAACTTTCATTGAAAGCTTGTAAAACTACTAGAATGAAGCCAAAGATAGAATTTCAGATCTTGAAAACGGCATGGCAGCTAGCGATTGTGAAAGGAAGGATCTTTTAAAATCAACAAAAATCCAGGAAAAATCAATACAGCAGCTGCAAGATGAGGCAAAGAGAATTAATGTCTGAGTAATAGCAGTCAATGAAATAGCAGGAGGTGACACATGTGACATAAAAGAATATTTGAGGAAATAATAGCAGAAAATTTCCCAAGCATGGAAGCAGAAACTGAGATAAATGAGGCATATAGAACTCCAACTAGTCATAACCATAATAAAACTACACCCAGACATATAATAATCAAGATCCCAGGTCTCCAGCAAAATAACAGAATATTAAAAGCTGCTAGAGAAAAGAAACAGATCACCTATAAAGGAAAGCCCATCACAATCACAGCAGACTTCTCAACCTAAACCATCCAATCAAGAAGAGCTGGGAGCAAAGTATTACAGGTTCTAAAACAAAACACCTTCCAACCAAGATTGATGTAGCCCGCCAAACTATCATTCAAGTTTAATGGACAAATAAAATACTTCCACAACAAAGAGCAACTGAAAAACTTCATGAGTGCCAAAACATCTTTACAAAAAGTAATAAAAGACATTCTACACAGAGAAGAAAATGACTGAAATTTCAAGAACAGCAGTACAAAGGAACCCTCAAGCAGAGCAAGCAATTAAATAGGTAAAAAAGTAGGAAAGCAACAGCAAGTATATAACATGTCAATGATAAGCCACTACATATCAGTTATAACCATTAATGTAAATGGCCTCAATTCACCAGTCAAAAGAAACAGATTGGCAGAGTGGATTAAGAAACAATATCCACTGATATGCTGTATACAGGACACACATTTTACTCAAAAGGAAATCCATAGACTGAAAGTCAAAGGATGGAAAGCAATTTTCCATGCAACAGGAACCCAGAAAACAGCAGGTGTAGCTACTATGTTTGCAGACAATGTAAACTTCAGACTGAGAACGATTGAAAGAGATAAGAAGGCCACTACATACTTGTTAGGGGAAAACTGCAAGAGGAAGAGATGACAAGCACAAACATGTATGCACCAAATATCAGAGCTGCAAACTATATAACACAAATCATAACACTTGAAAACCCAAATAATTAACAACACTGTTGTAATAGGGGACCTCAACATCCCTTTGACACAAAGAGATAGATCAACTAGACAAAAAAATCACTATTTGCAGATAACATGATACTTTACATGGAAGATCCCAAAACTCCACAAGAAGACTCCTTGAATTAATTGACAAACCCAGCAGTATAACTGGATATAAAGTCAACACCCAAAAATCAATAGTATTCTTATACACAAACAAAAAACACACTGAGAGAGAAATTAAGGAAACCATACCTTTCACAGTAGCATCCAAGAAATTGAAAGATTTTGCAATTAATCTAACAAAAGAAGTAAAAGATCTATTTAATGAAAACTACAGTACTCTGAAAAAAGAGATAGAAGAGGATTTCAATAAATGGAAAATCATTCCTTGCTCATGGATAGGAAGAACCAACATGGTGAAATGGCCATACTACCAAAGTTGTACAGATGCAATGCAATTCCCATTAAACTACCATCAGCATATCTCACAGATCTAGAGAAAACATTCCTTAAATTCATCTGGAAGCAGAAGAGACCCAGAATAGCAAAAGCAATCTTGGGCAACAAAGACAAGTCCAGAGGAATCACAATCCTGACCTGAAATTATACTACAAAGCTGCTGTAATAAAGTCAACATGCTACTGGGTAAAAAGTAGACCAGAACATCAAAGGAACAGACTGGAAGACAAGACACAACCACAAACACACTCAGCCACCTAATCTTTGATAAAATGGCTAAACAAACTCACTGGAAGAAAGATAGCCTTTTTAATATATGGTGCTGGAAAAACTGGCTTGCCCCCTGCCAAAGACTCAAAATAGACCCAAACCTATCACCATGCACCAAACTCAAGTCAAAATAGATCACAGATTTCAATATTAAAACAGAAACAGTAAATGTATTGGAAGAGAAAGTAGATAAAAACCTCAAAGACGTAGGTGTAGGCAGAGAGTTCATGAAGAAAAACCAAACCACATGGAAAATGCTTCAAAGAATCAACAACTTGGATCGCATCCTACTGAAATTGCCAGAAGAATGAAAAGATTTTAGCTGACTGTCCCTCAGACAAAGGTCTTCTATCTAGAACATATAAAAAACTAAAAACATCAGCCACCCCAAATTCAAACACCCAATCCAAAAATGGGCATCTGAGATGAACACACACTTCTCAGATAAATAAATACAAATGGCAAATAAATACATGAGAAAATGTTCAACAACATTATTCATCGAGAAATGCAAATTAAAACAACATTCAGATTTCATCTCACCCCAGTAAGAATGGCTATCGTTAAAAAATCAACCAAAAAATGCTGGCGAGGCTGTGGAGAAGTAGGAACTCTCCTCCACTGCTGGTGGGAATGCAGATTGGTGAAACCACTGTGGAAAGCAGTTTGGAGATTCCTCAGCAAACTAGGTCTGGTGGTCCCACTCAACCCAGCCATTCCCTTTCTGGGTATTTTCCCAGAAGATCTGAAAACATTATATCACAGCGATAGATGTGCTTGCATATTTATAGCAGCATAATTTGTAATTGTTAAAATTGTGGAAGCAACCCAAATGTCCATACACTGAGGAATGGATAAAAAAATTGTGGTACTTCCATATAATGGAATATTACTCAACTATAAAGAAAGATAAACTCAAGGCTTTTACACATAAGTGGTCACAACTAGGGACCATACTCATAAGTGAAATAAACAAGACCTCCATGTGTAAACAACATATTGTTTCACTAGTATAAGAACCTGAAAGAGTGAATGAAAATTAGGAGATATGACAGACACTGTGAACTGAAAGAAACACTCTCAAAAGTAAAGAGCAACCAACTGGGGTGAGTGAAAAGAGAAAGGAAAGAAAGGCAAATTATGTATGTATAAAGGGAAATTATGTATGTATATATATAGGATAGCTAACGTAGTTGAACTACTGACTTCTATGGCTTTACTGAAAGGAACAGTTAATGATTGATTGTTTGATCAATCTTGCATGTCTCTATTTGTTCTCCTGAGAAACCACTTTGAGGATATCAATATGTAATACAATAACCACTTATAATTTCCTACTACTTTGTCTGTAACTCTATTGCGTGTATTATGCTTATGCTATGTTATAAATGGATGTCTGTCTGTTAATACGTTTTCCTTCTTTTATTTTTAAAATAAATTTTAAAAAGAATTTAAAGAATCTCATGGAATTGACATCTGAGGAGAGCAAAGAAAACTTTTAAAACATAGTAATCTAAATTTTTTTTCAAATTTTATCTGAAACAGCAACATACAGATTCAGGAAGCACTGTGAATTACAAGCAAGAAGACTTCTAAACATATGCTCATGTTACAATTAGTTGCTGAAAACTAAAACTAAAGAGGAAAATTCTAAAAGAAGCTAGAAGGAAAAAATATAAGGGACCAAAGGAGACCGAAGAAAAGAGTAACAACTATTTCTGAAGAGCAGAATGACAGTTATTTCTGATCAAAATGGTGAAGAAAAGCAAACAATAAAACAACGCTTTTTAAAGTGCTACAACAGATGGCAGGTCCAAGTATGAATTCTGTTAGGTCTTTAGATAAGAGATCTCCCCGCTTGGGCATTCCATTCCCAGTGAACTCTCAAATAGATCCCTACACAGTGGACAAGCAGGCATAGGTTTTATGAGACTGGAGGAACTAACTATGGAACTGAAAAACCATTACGCTGACTACTTTGAGTTGCAAGATTGAGGATATTTAATCATGGTAACCAGTCCAATTACACAGCTTTTGCCAGCAACACTCAATTGCTAGACTCTCATTCTGGACAAGTTCGATGGGTGCCCCAGGAGTAAGACCTTGTCAAGAAAGTACAATGGACAGAAAGATGGTAAATGGATTTGCAGCTCTTTGGAATGGAGTAAGAACACTAAGACCATGGAATCTAAGGTGCATGTGGAGGGAAATGAAGATAGGAAGAGGGCGATACATACAGAGCACAGTGGGGTCAAGGGATTGGAGTTTGCTGGGGTCAAAGTGCACCGGCAGTGTTTGGGCAAATGAACCTGGGGCTCTAGTTCCACGCATTTTAACAGGCACATTTTCATGGTGACAAAGTACAGTGTGAAATTCTAGGTGTCTAGGGCTGAGGCACATAGAATAATGTTTGAGTAGCAATGCATAAGGCAGAAATAGCAACGTTTGGTTGCAGAATTTTGCACATAAAGTACCTATTTAGAATAAGCTACATCTTTGGTCATAGCTTTCCACTTGTACACTGTTTCTCTGTTAGGTCTACCTCATCCTAGCCTAGATCCTCCATTACTGCTGTCTGTGGAAAAGGGACTGAGAAATAGGTCGTGTCAGTTAGGGATCCACGTGAAAGCAACAGTCAAGCCTTGCAGATAGAGGCCGTCCCAGCCATGCTCTGAAAATAAGCTTTAATCCCCTTCCTTTTTATTTTGGGCCCTCATTCTTTCCCTGAAAATCTAGTATGCATTTTCTTCAGCACTGGGGACCAGCGAGCTGCATTCTCAGCTCCCACCAAGAATATTTATACACTAGTTTGTTACTTTAAACTTTTAGAATTTTAAGAACTCAGGGCCAGATGGGGAGCATCCTTGAAGCATTTAGTGACTACAAATGATAATAGACCCCAGGGCAGACAGAAAGCAAGCATGGATTACATTGTAAAGAAGTTTTACAGTTTTAATAATACTTTGTCGGTTCTCTGTCACACTGCTGAACAATACACACTGTATGCTCCAAACATGGCCAAATCGGAGTTCATTGCTCATATGTTCAGTGTGAAATAGAGCCCTCTGCATGCCTTCTCCAGTTCTCGGCTCCCTGAGTGGGCATGGCTCCCAAGTTGCTGGGGAGAGGCAGAGAGTGATGTTCCATTCCTGCCCTTGTGATCAGCTGGCTGCTCTGACACTCAAGCACCCAGGCACCTGGCCTCTTCCACAACCAGTGCTCGACACTCCCGGCTCAAGTTGCCCAAGCACGTATTTCAAACTTTTCTCTTTTGGGGAATCATTCTCAGATTTCTCTGACTGGCGTCTCTGCTTGGACAGATCTTATGTCCCTGGTTTTGAAATTATTGGAGTTTTTTCTTCCCTCCAAGATCAATATTCAAAACCAGACATGTTTTAAAGTAGCAGCAAGTTAAGGTTACAAGACCAAATGATCGTACAGATATAAAGCACCAATTCTGAAAGACAAATTGAGTTTTCTTCCTAATTCTACAACCGACATAATGTAGAGTGTTTTTTTCTAAAATATGAACATCTGTTTCCTAATTCATAAGTAATTCATTATTATAAATTGGATTATAAATCGTAACTGATATGACTTATAGCACTTCTATGAAAAGGCAAATATATCAAATGTTTTGCTTTTTTTCTTCAATCTCAAAAAAATTCATCCACAGGAAGAAAGTGAATCAAAGAAGTTACATGCTATCTAAGGACATTCATGAAAAGAATATTAAAATGATATTTTGAGAAATTAATTCTTACAAATGTTTGCAGAGGGTACAAAAGTGATTGTAAGTGAAGAGGTAACACAATCAGTGTATTCGTTACATGAGTTCCCATCACTTTTCAATATATTATGGTTCACAGAACACAGATTCGACTTTCTGCAGCAGAGGGTTCTGTTTCTTAAGAACAAAGAATTTAATACACGGGTTTTTGCCAGATTTGGTTGTTGTATTCTTTACATCACAGCTTCATAATACAGAACACCTGTTCAACCGCCAGTTTTTCCCCAAAATGTGTTGATCATTCAGCTTGAAAGCAACAGTTTTTTACTTCCATTTACAAATCTCTCCCATTTTTATGAAGTAGTTATGAATCTGCAGCCAGACTTGCAGCCCATGAAATGTACTAAATAACATCACAACAGAGGTCAAATCTTAAGTTCGCTGTCAGTTTAGCAATCACTTGAAGGGAAAAGCCCAAAAACTTGCCAGAAGCTTGATGCAGAAAATATCCTACATGGTAAATTTTTAAATAAACCTCCAGAGGGAACACTGAATGTTTGGTAATTAGGACACTTTCATTTCTTCTTCTGTGCTTGGTAGACTAAGGAACACTGAGTGGCCTTCTGAGGACACATTTCCTGTCTTAAATGTTCTTTCAACTTTTATAAAGACTCTAAGACAGACTTCATACTTCACACTTATTTTCCAATCATTAGGTAATGGTTAAATAGTTATTAAGCTGGTAAAATATACCTTTTTCACTTAATACATTTTATTCATAAATTTTCAGAAACTATTATATATTACATTTCCAAAATGAATGAAAGTTTTAAACTTTCTAATCAAGACAATGATCTATTGCTGAAAAGGTCAATATTTCTTACTACAAAAATCTGACACACTTGTTTTATGAAACTAATAACAAAATAGTTACAATCCAAATGCAGCACCAACTTATGTTATGAGTCATTTCTCAATTACTCTAAAATTTATTACAAAAGTCTTCTACTTTGCTTCTTAGGTTACTCATTGAAAAATAGCTCAAAATATTTCCCAAGAAGAAAAGATGTAACATATTTACTAGAAGCAATTTCTACATCTTATTTTCTTAATGGATAGCTCTAAAAATATATTCTAATGCATGTACTATTAGCAACATAAAAAAGGGGGAGATCGCTTTCAAACAGGTGACATTTCACCACACCCATGCCATGTGGACGCAGGAATACAGTGCACCTCCACTGCAGGATGCGTGATTGACATGACAGGGAGTCAGGTAGTGATGACAAGCTTCAGGCTTGCCTGGTTCCTCCTCCCCTTTTGTGCACACCCTTCTATAGCCCAATTGTCAGAGCCATTCATCCAAAGAACTTATGTATTTCAAAGTGATGCCAAACCCTATGATTTGTAAGTTCATAAGTCAAAAATTACTTGCCAAAGCATTCTATGTGAAACGATGGGGAAAGCTTACAAGCAAAACAAAAGGCAATCTTTCCTAGAAAGCTGCGTCATTAAAGGGAGAGAGTTGGAGAGCAGGCACAAAGAATGGGCCAAAATATCTGCCAAGCTCTCTTCCAGTTCAATTATTTTGCCGCAAGCTAGATGTCCCAGCATAGTCAAGTATCATTCCGTACCCCTTCACTCCCTCAGGATTTATGATCTCTTTGGAAAGCAATTTTAAATCACCTAAACATAATAAATGATGTACAAAATACTAGTTGGAAGGGAAAAATTGAATATAATCAAGAGGGAAGTTTTAGATGGTGATATAAGACATGTGATACAGATCCTAAGATTTCAAAACACACATAAGTGCCATGCGTATTCACAGTGCCATGTATCTTGCCCATACCGTCTTAGCTAATGCAAAAGCGAGATGATCCTGAAATGCATCATTAATCTCCCACCAGAAAAGAGGAAAACTACTCTTTATCCAGGGGCACACTGTTGATTTTAAGACACATCCCTGAGGAGCTAAGCCCATATTTCTACCAATGGGTTACTTCATTTTTTCTGTGTGAGCAATCGTTCCAGAAATTCTCCAATGAAACTTTTGTTTCATGAAGCATCAATCTGTCTCCTAACACTGGAAAATTAATTGCATAAATAAGTTATCCTATAGCCACACAGTAAAATACTATACCACCAAGGAAAATTAAAAGGTGATATAAAAGGCATGTCTGAATAATCAGAAAGATATTCACTGTTGGGGGAAAACTGTTGGCTTTTAATTGTAATTATCTCCAAGTATCAAACATAGGAAAGGTGTTCCCCTGTGCTTAACTTTCTAAAATTTACATGATCAACCTGGAGCCATATGAAATTCTTGAGGTTTACATTTCTTTTTAGAAGTTGCCTTACAACTCACCATTGCTTGACTTAGATTTGGTCACCAAGACAATATCCACAAGCCAGAGCCATACACAGCCACTTAGGAGTCACTCCAAGCACTCCACAGTTCCACTCAAGGGGCAGAGGTCCCATCACAGAAAGTTTTACCAGCTAGAGCTTTCTTCTACCATAATTTGACTGGGGTCTGTATAAACAAGGAGATTCTGTCTATTTTAAATATCATAAATGTACATTCTACCTTGCCCCTTTCTGAGCACGTGAGCTGTTTTGTGGTCTGCCCTGAAGTGTCCCTCCTCGGGAAAATGAGTTTGGTTGTAGAAAGATGTAAGTATGAGCACCAATATAACATCCAGCTTCTGACTCTGGAAAACAGGATTTCTTAAAAAGCTTAGGGCCTTGCAAATCAGACTAATTTCTTGAGGACAGATTAAATTTCCATCTCTCCCATTTTAGGGCCAGACTTGGTCTTCAAAGACTAGACCAATGGTCTTCAAAGGTTTTGCTCTCATGTTACAATACATTTTTGAAAAGCTGTACGTTCTCCTCATCCATTTTAGATCAACACCTAAGAATGTTTTCACCATAACTTTGGCCACATAAAAGATGTAATTTGTGTATATTTATATCTATCTATATCTATATCTACATCTACATCTATATCATCAAAATTTTGATTCTGTATATTTAGTTAATTCAATACATAGAAATGCCTTCCATTTTACTAATCAGAAAAACCAGTCCTAATTGTTGAAATAATTAGTCAGATTAGGAATGAGCTAGCAAAGTCCATTTCAATTTTTTAAATTTACAGAAGGTTATCAATTCATATCCCTTTGATAAATTTGTCACTTCTGAATTCCAAATCAAAGATAAGGAGATAGAGGGATGAATGGGAGGGTGGTTGTTAGTTTGTTGCCTGGATAAAATAAAGAGTTGCTCTTTTCAGTATTTCTCTCTCCCCAGTCTTTTGGTTTTGCCTCCACTGGGCTCACCTTCAGGAATTTTGCATCCTAGAACTATTTTTTCCTTGGTGTTCCAAGAAAAAAGACACAACATGTAAATGCGAGCACCAATATAATATTTGGTGCTCGCACTTACACTACTCAGAGCAATGTTCTTGTGAGATTAAGGGATGGGGAGAGCCAAGCCTCCCTCCCTCCCTTTCTCCCTCTTCACTCCCTCCCTCCCCCCATCCCTTCTTTCTTCATCTACGCGCACTGATTCCGCTCCCATATTAACCATTCCTGAAACCTGAGCAATCATCTAGACTTTACACAGTTTCCTTATCTTTGTGACTAAGTTTCTAAGGCCAGACACGGTGACCAGCACCTGTAACCCCAGCTAATCAGGAGGGTGAGGCAAGAGGATCAGCAGCCTAAGTAACATAGTGAGACCAGATCTCAAAACAAAAGAAAAAGCACAAAAACAAACAACAAACACTAAGTTTACAGAAAGTTCTATGACTTCTTATTATATCCTTCTTTCCATTCATTTCTCATGCCACTGCCACTTGGTTTAAACTCTCAGCTCTCAACAGAAATGGCCATGACCAAAGACTACATAATTTTTATACACTAAACTCTTCTTTTAAGTCCTCAAATGTATTTGTCATCTTACAGTCCAGGGGCACTGCTAAATACACCCTGTCCTTCCTGACCTGGCTTCTTTGAGGCTTCTTAGAGTTCCTATTTTCTGGCGTTCCACACTCCCCAGGCTTCCTCCCAGACTTCTGGCGGTCACAGCTGATCCCTCACACACTCCTTCTCTCTTTCTTCGGTCCTCAAGACCTCCACTCCTCCACATGCTCATGACCCTCATGTGTACAGTACCAGACCAGAACTCTGTCCTGACATCCAGTTTCATATGTTCAAAGGACTGGAAATGTCCACCTGGATGTAAACAAATTCACCACTTTTTCCCAAAATTACATTCTCCTGTTTGGAAAAGATTGCAACATGTTCCTAGATGTCAAAGTTAAACATTGCAACAAATTGAAATCTCTCTTGACTTCTTCATAACCGACATCTAATCACTCATCAATTTCAGATTCTACTTTTCAGTTATTTCTCCGTGCCACCACCACTATATTATAGCAAATTCTAACTTTTCTGCAGCTCATCTACTACAGCAGCTTAGTCACCTACCCATACACATCTTTTCCCCTTATCCACATTATTCGTATCCCTTCTGTGTTTAAGATGCTTTGAGTCATTTTGCTTGAACAGCGGGTGCATACAGGAGAGTGCACTTGTTGCTGAGAAAACTGGATGAGAGGTCTATTTTTCACAAGTTTGTTTTTTCATCAAGACAATTAAGACAGCTGAAGTTGAGATAAATTGAAGGACTGCGGGTGGAGTCATTCAATGGAGTTCAAGTCCAGAAGATAGGGCACCATTTACATAAAATAACGGCATAAGGAGGAATACAGTATCTATATAAAATAGTATTTCACCAATGATACTATATTCTACATTTAAATTTATATTTCAACAATTATTGAGAATTAACTACAGTCATACCTTGGTACTCGACTGCTGAGAAACTCCTTGAATTTGGTATTTGACACATTCTGAAGTGATAATTTTGTCCTGGCACAGGTCATGTTTTTGGTACTAGCACTTGCTGGTGGCGACTGCCTGTAACTCACCACCACAACTAGCCAAAGCAATTTGTTTGGTGTGCATCTGTTTTGGTGCCCACTACGCTTCCTGGAACCAATTAGTGGCAAATTCCAGGGTCCCATTGTTGTTTCTATAACACTTTTTTTCTAGGAAAAGGAAAGACCTTTAGCACACTTACCTCTTGATGATTCCTTCCTACTGCCTGACATGCTTTATGCATCATCTGGCAGCTTGGAGCCAGACTGTTATTATGATAATGTTGTTTTTATTTTATGTTTCTACTTTTGGAGGAATTCTTTCATAGTAATTTAGTCAAGCATATTACCAACATAAATTCATATTTAGCTAAAATTCTAATTATG
Source organism: Dinomys branickii (assembly GCA_004027595.1). Taxonomy (NCBI): domain Eukaryota; kingdom Metazoa; phylum Chordata; class Mammalia; order Rodentia; family Dinomyidae; genus Dinomys; species Dinomys branickii. The sequence continues at coordinate 44,603 of PVLD010010684.1, read as the reverse complement.
TATTCACTTGTCTTTCACGTTATTTGCTTTCTTTTATTTTCCTAGAAAATACCCTAATGTAAAAAAAATCCAGTAAAAGCTCATGGGAAATAAATATTGGCATTTTCCTTCTGTTCTAAATTTATACACACACTTAAATACAGAAAAAAAGGCTTTTTATTGCTTTTTTGGTCAGATTTTATTCTGTATGATATTAAGTATATTGCTAGTGTGATTCTCCCTCTTTTGTAAGTTTTTTCTTTAATTTCTGAAAATACCAAGTTTAAATTTGTGTATAAATATAGACATTTTTGTTTGCTTGTTTTCCTGCTTGGCATTAAGTGAATCTTGCTAATCTGAAGACTAGAGTCTTTGTTTAGTGATCTAGTTGATGAAAGTTTGCCCTTAAAGAAGTTGTAGTTTTTTATTCCCCTTAATTACTCTCCTTCTTTTGTGATTTCATGTCCCATGTTCTTTTTACTTTTACTTTACTTTTTACTTTTACTCTTACTGAACAGACTTTACCTTTGAAGTGATTATTTAGCCACACCAATAATATTCATCCCTCTTACTAAATTTATTGTTTTGCCAAATAATTCTTGATTTCAAAACCTTTTTTCCTGAGTGTTTCTTTTTTAAAAACAGCTTATTTAGATATAGGCTCCCTCTCAGATATTAATTTCTAAAATTTTATAGCATATCCTTTTACTTACATTATCCTTCTTTCCCTCTAAAATTAGTTCTGCTTATTAAGCTTGGTTTGTCCCTTTAATACCATTAGTATTTCTCAAATATTTGCTGATCTTGGTTGTTCATACTTATGAATGAAGGGCTGGGCTGATAGGTGAAGGAACCAACGAGGATTATGCTTTAAGGATGTGTATCTATCTTCACCCAGTTGGCTTTTGTTTCTTGCTCTCTAAATAAAATTGTTTTACATTTACAATTTCTTTGACGCTTATAGGAATTATTTTACCTATCTACTTCTGTACCTTATTTTTACTCTTTTTAATGTTTGTGAGATTTATCAATAGTAATGAATACATTGCTTAAATAAATTCAGTTTTTACTGCTGCATTGCATGGTGTGGTATGAACAGACTACTATTTTATTATATTTTGTCCATTTTCTTATAGATGGACATTTGAGACCTTTTTAATTTTTTAACCTTGAGAATAAATGGTTGAACTTGTAGTAGATGATCTCCTATACTCCCACCAGATACCACAACTCCCCTTTTACCAAGATTGGATGTACTTTAATAGAATTATGTTATATATCTTATGGAATTAAATCCTTCAGATGAAAACATTCAACAGAAAGAATTAACATCAAAGATCTTCAAGGAAAATCTCTGCTAGAAAAATGTTAAGAGAAGAAAACAGGCTGGCTGAAAAGGAGGTCTTTTAAGAAAATAATATTTACAGAGAAGAGCTAAAATAGACATCAAAACTTCTCACCCAGCCACTGCTGACAGAGAAGAAAATCAGAGTCAGTGATATTAGGTGGCCATCCAGGTGAGACTGAACTTAGTGGTCATTCTCTGCAGGCTGTCCCCACAGGGGAAGCAGCCCAGCATCCTTGCCCTCTCTGCAAACAGAGGTAAGTACAGAAAAATTTCTTATTACACAAGGCAATTTTTCTTCTTCCTGATATGGGTGCTTGCTTCCACTGCACCATCCAGGTAGAATGGTAAGCACTGTCATCTTAGATTAGTTTTGTTTGGAATTTTTAAATGGACCAGACAAAAGCATTGCTCAAAAATTTTGGCATAATCATTGCTGAACATTCTTTCCCACCAGATCAATCTGACAACAGTAAGTTAAAGCAATTAGTGACATTTCTTGATTATTCAACACAGTATCCAAGATTCTAAAACAAGCTGCTTTGCAGCCTGTTCCTACCTTTGCATTTTGGATGCAGGGACAGAGGGCCCATGCTGCACTGGCCTTCACGTCTGGGTGTGGATTTTTCAGCAATGACCACAACAAGCGAACTCCATCTAGGCGATCAATTAGTCTATGGTGAAACCAAAAACAGCAGGAAAGACTGTAATTAGTAAGTGAAAATGAAAACTTCAATAACCCACCTATTCACACAATAGCAATTATTGCATTTTCTTTTTTGTAGAATATCAACAACAGCAGGATTATAACATGCTGCTGAATTGTTCACCCTCTGATTTCAGTTTTAAATTCATAACATGGAAAGCAAGTTACATGATAATTACGATTTACATAAACTTAAAATCAAGCCATGTAAATTTTTAATTAGCTGTGCACAGACTGTTGCCTAAATGTAAAAACATACTGGTTTCTTTCATATACTAACCTCTAAATACTTTCCAAAACAAATATTTATGCCTCAAAGCTGGTGGTTACCTTTTTTATTTGGTCTATGCTTAATTGACTAACCTCACTGTATGACATATTTTAAACTCCTTCAGCCCTAATCTAGCATTAGGAATTAAAATCTTTACCCCACAGTGCATCCTTTGTTGAGCATGAAGAACACCTAACTTGTTTTCCATGTGCTCGCTTCCCAGCAAGACTAACATTGCAAACTGTGTTATAATTACTTAAACACACTGTAATCAAAATATCTTCATGACTAGCTGAAAAATGAATTATCATCAGAGCCATCTCTACACCATCTGTCTTCTGTTTATACATCAATCAGTCCAGGGAGCATAACCCTGCAATAGGTCCACTGAGTGCTCTCAGTGGAAGAGAAGGCCAAGCTGAACTGAATATCCTTCGCAAACATGGCTTTGTTCACGAAGACATATTAAACTCAAAGCACATGAAAAATGATAAAGAACATCAAAATCCTTTGATTTTTAATCTCCTATTGAATTAAATGCATGTAGCACTCTTTAGCCACAGACAGAATAAACTCTGCTAGCTTGAAAGTCATTCAAATTCTTCTTTGAAAACTAACAGTTTAAAAGATCTACATTTCTTGATTACCTGAGATGAGTTTGCCAGGAAAAAAAAAGAATTATTCCAAAGGTTCCAAGTAGGATATCAGTTTTGCATAACCTTGTAAAATGTGTGATGCAAATACCCTACACTAAGACATAAACTGTCTCCAAAACTGACTTCCAATAGGAAAAAAAGTGCTGAGAAAGTATTTTTAAACCAAAATTTAACAAAATAGCTTTGCATGCTTAAAGTTTTCTATCACTATCATGCTGTAAGAACACAAAGTTTTATTTCATAACTAACAGAAATTAAAGAAACAAATATACTGCGCACTTCACAAAAAAGGGGTTTAGTTTTTCATTTATTTGTACATGCTACTGAAGATACAAATGCTGATCTGAGTCTATTTTTAATGCAAGTTTTATAATGAATAGTGAATAATGGAATACATCTCTATATCAACATAGATTTGCAACACAGCAACAGATTTAGCATTAGTAATATTTAAATATCCACTGTGAGACAAATTGTCATTAAAGTGAAAGTCATTTAGAGAGCACATGCATCACAAAATTTTGCAATTCACTATAAAAATTTGCTGTTAATGTAAAACTAAACCTATTGTCTGCTACTCTCATCCCAAGCCCTAGACAAGTCATCAGTGTGAAAGAATATTTGTAAACTTTATTCACAAATGAAGTTAAGTGAATACATCTGTTCATCCTTAAAGGAATGAGGACTGGGAACCTACTCATTATGGATGTTTTAAAAGATTCAACATAAGACAGTAATAACCTGATAAGAGGAAAACTATTGAAAAATGTTTGCAAACACAGAAACTAAGAAAGTCAGGGGCAGGAGACTTCTGAGTTCAGCTTTATCCATTTAATCTGCCCACGCACTAAGTGAAATCACTCACTACTGATTTTTTGCTCCACAACACTTCAAGCATCGCCCTTTACGTGCCTTCTTCAATGCCAGCACCCTAATCCTGGCCACTATTATATCACATCAGGCTGGCTTCAGACCTGCATTATTTGCTTTTGTGTCTTTAATTTCTCTCTTTTTCTACCATACACTACTGAGAAATTAATCTTTCTAAAGAAATTTTTAGAGCTTCTGTCTACAGCACCTCCTTATAAGCAGAGACCCAGGAATCTTCATTGTATCCACAACAAACCTAATATATTTGATGCCTGCTGAACAATTCACCAAAAGATCACTCTCGGGGCAGAAACATCTCCAATGGCTTCCTATTCCCTATGCAACAGAAGCCTATATTCAAATATTTTGGGAAGCTGATTTATTCCTTCCAATTCCCTATATACAAGCAATAGTTCATAAAAACTCCATGGCCATTTGCTAAACTGAATTCTAGGCATGCAGAAATAACAGGGTACATATTATCATGGTACTTGTTACCAGGGTACTTATGTCCTATGGAGTCACTGAAAACCCTAAATGAGTGAATATTGAATCTTGTTTCCTCAAGGCAGATTTTCTTCCTGTGGGCATCTGGTCTGAACACCTTCATCAATCAATCAATATATAGCATTCTTTTATGTATGTTACTGTTTAAAGACACCTTATTTAATAAATGTTGAGTCATTAGCATTGAACTTATGGCCAACAGCACAATAACACACCTGAACAAAGCTCATCCAACCAAAATGTTTTCTGGGTAAGGCACACCACAATCTTCTGGCACTTGGGAATACTAGGTAGCACTTCAGGACAATGTTTTGGGGCCTTTTGAAACAGCAAAATCACCAACCTGAGCACAAAACTGCAAAACACATGGCCCTAAATAGACTGCAAAAAGATGCCTGTTTCAAGATGAGCAATGAACCAACAAAGTAGGCGTCCACTATTCTGTCCTCAACTGGAAATGTATGCCACTGAGTGACTAAAAACTGCTCACTGCTCTCAGAGGTCCACAAATAACAGTGAAAGTGCATTTGTGAACTTTAGTCGCAAATGATATTGAGTACACAATTCATCAACACAGAATCTGCAAATAATGGGGATAGAATTGATATTAATTGCCCTTCAGGAAACCGCAGTCTAAGGAGGAAGACAGACACCACCATAACTAGTTATAATAAATGCTGCAGTACACACATGTATGGCTTCCATGTGAACACAGAGAAGACACTATTTTACAAACCACAGGAACTCTCTTCCCAACTATCAGAGATGTCCATGCCATCTCCATCTTTAGCTCTTACAATCCATCATTTAAGCCCTACAACAAAACCCCTTTCACAAATCCTCTGGCTTCTACTTCCTTTAAGCTTTTAAAAACATTTTTGCTTTTCCCTTTTCTGCCACTCGTAGCACACTGCTTTGCTTTGTACTCCTATGTGTGCATCCTTTCTCCGCAAGACTCTGTCATCTCCTTCATATCAGGAGTCATCTATTGCCCACTGTACACAGGGCAAGATACCATTGCCATGAGTGCTGACTCAGCAGGTAGAAGACAAGAGTCTTTCCTTTTTGGATGAATCAAAACTATCCCAACACAAATTTGTTCCTTTTTTAATGCCATAGTTTCAAAATACATGTTCAAATTCTAAATCTAGCTAGTAATATTTTCACTGGAAGTTGTCTCTAGGTTGAAGATGTATGTACACAGAAATTTTTTACAACTTTATTTCTTCGGGCACAACACATATACAATTATGAACTTATAGATGGTATTAATTTACCTCACCATTCATTTTCAATGGGTTTCGCCCCTGTTAATATAGTGAATTTAATTACCATCTTGCTCTGAACTCATTTCTAACAGTATGTTAGCTCTTCAGTCTTGATATCAATAGAATCTTATGTTAATTTCTTGAGACTGCAAAATGAAGCTAAATTATTTGCTTTCAAAATCTTCAGCTTTATCATGGATATCAAACTGCTGACTGGCAGAATAACAGCTCCACAGAGATGAATAGATGCTCAGATTCCAGCTATTAAAGGAGGAAGCAGCTGTTGGGTATGTTTCTTGGTTTCTCTTGTTGCCAGGATTGCCAAGAAGTCTGGCTGGCTCATCTACCCACTGAGACCACATATATGAACAAATGAGAATAGTCTGTGCCGGTATTGTGGGCAAGGATAGGGTTGTAGGGTTCCTTTCTGGCAAAGCCAATACAGCTATTTTGAAATCATAATTTTGCAAGTTTCCTAAAAATGTCACAGTATTTGCTGCAAATTACTCTAACAAATACTATTGTATGACAATGATAGCTCAAATGAAGAGTAGTTAGTGGAATAACCTCAAGTGGCCCAAAAGAATACAGTGCTCTTTGTCTTAGTTATGTTCCCATACAAGGGCCCAAAGAGCCAACATCTGAAAATTAACAAGGCGAGGTTTATTTTGGCTTACATTGTACAAGTCTTAGTCTTTCACATCTAGTTGGCTCTAGGCAGAAGTGTCATGGCAGAAGGGTCCCACAGAGGAAAGCTGCTCACCTCATGGCAGCCAGGAAGCAGAAGAGAGGAGCTGGGGAGCGGGATACATCCTTTTGGGTCACGCTCTCCACGCCTAGACCCACCTCTTGCCAGCAAGTCATCTATGCTGTCCCCAAAATCAATCGCCTTCCAAGCACATGAGGCTTTGGAGGTCATTTTGGGTAAAAACCATTAACACTCTGCAATCATGGTATTAAGGAATCCAACTGCAATCTAGATTTTGAAACAAAGTGGCAATTTGGTAGTAAAGGGAACACAAATGTATGTCAGAATTTAAATGATCTCCTTTGTAAAAAAAAAAAACTGACTAGCAAAGAATTTTGCTTTCAAAGTCCTCAATGTTTTCGTGTTTTTATCTGTATGAATTATTCTACAAAGGCTATGAGAGAGGGCCTTGGAGAAAAGGCACAAATACAAGGAGAGGCGTGTTAAGAGCCCCTTCACCTTAGTAACACAGAAGCATAGCTGTTATAAGCAACGTGAGTGACGAGCGAAGACGAGCCATTTTTGACATGAAAATTATTCACCCACCGAGTCCCTGTTAAGTGAGTTTCTCATGTGCCAACCATCACAACACACCAAGTGGCACAAAAGGTTCAAATGTCCATGTCTCAGTGATGTAAAGTTTGGTGACTTTATTGTGCTGGTCACCATCACATGTCTCTATTATAAAGATGTAGTTTTTCCTTTTCCTCCAATAACCATTTGAGGGTCATACACTGTCATCCTGAGCCAGTCCTACCCCAGTGACCTTTCACTTTTGATAATGAAGCATTAATGGTAATTAATGGTAGTTAATTATCCTTGTCAAAAGAATTATCGCACTGAATTTGTAATGATTTTTTTCCAATTCTGCCAATTTTCTCAGTTTATTAGCTGCCGTTATTCTACAAAGAGCCTCCTTTCATCAACTAGAGCTCAGTTACATTTCCTCTAGAATTGCAGGATAGATAATCCTTTCTCTTCAAACACCAATTTCTGGTTATTGCCTCTAAATGCACACATAAAAAGAATTTCTTTCTCTCTTTTTCATTTTCCTTCAACTGTATTGTGTGCGTGCATATGTGTGTGTGTCTAGAAACAAATGGAATGCTAGATTTGAAAACTATTGTATCAGAAATGAAGATTTCATTAGATGGGCTCAACAGCAAATGGGTCATAGCAAAAACAAAGGGATCTGTGAACTGAAAGTCAATAGATGGTGTCCAAGCTGAAAAACAGAGAGAAAAAAATGATAAAGTAAAAACAAAGTCCGATGTCTGTGGTATCATAGCAAATGGAAAACGTATGTGTAATTGGCATGCCAAGAATAAGACAGAGAATTTTTGTGAAGGCTGTAACTAAAATCTTTCCAAATAGATGGAAAACATTATTCCATAGCTCAATCCTAAACAGAAGAAATACAAAGGGAAAACTCACCGATGTACATCATAATCAAAGATTAAGAATCTGGTACAGTAGCACATGCTTATAATCTCAGCTACTCAGGAGCCTGAGGCAGGAGGATCAGATTTTTAAGGTCACCCTGGGCAACTCATCAAAAGGCCTATCTCAACAAAAAAGTAAGAGTTGAGGATGTAGCTCAGTGGTAAAGTGTTCTTGGTTACCAACTTCTTGGTAATGCCAAAAAAGAAGAAAGCAAAGAAGAAAGATACATTATGTCTTAGTCCATTCAGGCTGTAAAGACAGAATACTATATAGTCTGGGTGGCTTATCAATAATAAACATTTATTTAGTTCTACAGACCACAAAAGTCAAACACAAAGGCACTGGCAGATTTATGGTTTAGTGAGAGCCTGTCACGTGGTAGAAGAAGCAAGCATGCTCTGAGGAGTTACTTTTAAAAGTTTGGTAATTCTCTTCATTAGGACTGCACTCTCATGGCCTACTTACTGTCCAAATGTTCCAGATTAAATACCATCACATTGGGAATAAGGTTCAACATACACCATGAACATGAAGCATATTAATAATAGGATATTATGATACTTACAAAGGCAGACCATATGGCTGGTTACTAAAGATGAATATGAAAGAACAGAAACCCAGAAAATATACCTTCTGATCTTTGGATATTAAACTAGAAGTCAGTAACAATATGGTATCGGGAAATAATTTGAAGTTCTGGAAATTAAATAACAATATGAAAAAGATCTGTTAATACAAAAGATCAAAGAGGTACTGGCACTAGAATGTTTATTGCAGCACCATTCACAATAGCTAAGACATGGATTCTTAAGTGTCTATCAATGGATGAATGGATAAAGAAAATGTAGTACCACAGTGGAATACTATTCATCCATAAAAATTAAATTCTTATTTTTAAAAGAGGACACTATGCTAAATAAAATAAGCCAGATATAGGAAGACAAAATTGCATGTCTTCTTTCATATTTGGAAGAGAAAAACATGTTTACATGCAGATAGAAAATAGTGGTAACTCGATGGTAGGAAGTGGGTAGGGGTGACACAGGGAAGTCAGGTAACAGGAATCACAATACTATTAGACAAAAGGAATGTGTTCTACTGCACAGTAACTGAACACAGTTCGAAACAACTTCTCATATACTTTATAAAGACCTAGAAGAGTTAGAAGCTTCTCAAAACAAAGAACTTATACATGTTTAAAAGAAGATTGAAATGATAACTACCTTGATCATTATACACTGTATAAATGTATTTAATTTTAACCCTGTACTCCATAAATATATGTAATTTCATCAATTTAATTTTCCAAGAAACTTTGAGATTTTTAATATTTTAGAAAAGGAACACAAATTTTAAGAATATTTTAATTAGATAATAGAAACAATTTTTATTTGTAAATGAAGCTAAAAACTACTTAGAGGTAAATGTACAACTTTAAACAATTACTTAAGAACAGAACTGCCCTGTAATATCAATGACCACTATTTTTACTTTAAGATGCAAAAAGAAAAACAAAATTAAACTACAAATAAATACAATACATAGAGATGGAGAATTTAAACATAGAATGGACAAAATAGAGAAATCAATGAAGTCAAAAGTTAGTTCTTTCAAAACATGAATAAAACTGAAAGACAAATAAACCACTATAGCAAATGTTGACAAAATTTTTCTTTAAAAGGCCAGAGAATATTGTAGGCTTTATAAATAACACATGATTCTGTCACATATTCTTCTTCGTTTTGTTTTTATTTTATGAAACAACATAGAGATGTAAAAATAAAATGATCCTGAGCCTCCCATATAAAATTGACCACAGAAAGAGACACAGAGTGACAGACAGACACAGAAAGACAGACAGAAGACAGATAAGTATCACCACAGAACAGTGTGGTGAACCTATGGTATATATGGCACAATGGGCTGTTTATATGACTGAAAGCTCTATAAGGTTCACCATCACTGTTATAGGACCTATAAATTATAAAAGAATGACTAGATGAATAATTCAGGAATATTTTAAGATAGTAAGTTAAATGTAAATAAAATGAATGTATTTCTTACAAAACACAAATTACCAAAATTTATTCAGGAAGAAGTAGAAAATCTAAATAGTGCCACATCTAATAAAAAATAGAATTCATAACTTAAAAATAGACAGAAAAATCCCTTTGCATAGAGAAAACACCAAGTACAGATATGTTTGCTAGTGAATTATATCAAATATTTTGAAAAGAAACAATCTAAACAAAATCTATCAAAAAGGAAAAAGAATTTCTTGAATTGAGGTCTGCACTACACTGATACTAAACTTTGACAAAAATATTACAAGAAAATAAAGCTATAGCCAGATCTGGTGGCACACACCATAATCCCAGCACTGAGGCCATCAGCCAAACATCTGGGGAACTTAGATTGATGCCCTGCACTCTGTGGACATTGTGAGCCACGCCTAAGTTCAGGGCACCATTAGGTAGCCACCAGGGGAACTTGGACTGGCACCCCATGCCTCGTGATTACTATAGGTCATGCATTAGTCCTGGTCACTATCAGCCAGCCACCTAGGGAACTCAGACTGGTACCCTACACTCTAAGGTCACTCTAGGTCATGTGTGAGTCACAGGTGTCCTCATTCATCTGCCTGGGGAACTCACATGCTCCAAGTTCTGCTGACATTGTGGATTATGCCTGAGGCTGTGAAGAGCCAGGTATACCCTAACAGCTGTCTGAGGACCCTGATCTGGCACCCCACATTCCACTGATATGGTGGGTCAGCCCAAGGCCCATGCATCCTCAGTCAGCTGTCTTGGGACCCTGGTCCCAAAGGTCAGCACTCTGTTGCCATCAGGGATCTCATCTGAGCTGTACATTCAATCAACTACATGGGGATCCCAGACCTAGTGGCGTACATCCTGCTTCCATCATGGGGCAAGCCTGACAACCAGGAAATTTAAAGGCCCTAGAGACCTTCTAGTGAGCTTCCTGGGAAGGGAGAGGCCCAGCATTTTGCCTTCCACACCCAAAATGACAAGATGAAGGACCAAAATGCAATCTCAGAACTCCAGCCCAACTGGAACAAGTCCAGGAGACAAGGACATAGGAGAACTCGGAAGTCATGCACCTGAAATATCTGAGATGATGGTAACTGAAGTAAAGAAACAACTCCATAAGGTCATAGAAGAAATCAGATCAGAAATAATCTCTCAATTAAAAAATGAAATGACAACAACAATGAAAGAATTTCTCAGTACATCTAAAGAAGATATACATGAGAAAAAAAGACGATCATATAAAAATAATGGAAATGTTAAATGAACAATATAGGAAAGAAATAGAATGCATGAAACAGATTCATACAGATGTCCAGGAAATCAAAACTTCCAACAAAAGCTGGCAAAACTGAGAGTGAAGCTGACAATAGACTTTTCAGTTCCTGAGGACAGGATTGCAGCTAATGATTGTGAAAGGAAAGACTTCTTAAAAATTACAAGAAACCAGGAAATAACAATTCAACAGCTACAGGATGATGCAAAGAGAAACAATGTAAGACTGATAGGAGTCAGTGAAATAGCAAGAGTCAACACAAATGACGTTAAGACTATTTGCAGAAGCAATAGCAGAAAATTTCCCAAGTATGGAAAAACTACGTGAGGCCTACAGAACTCCAACAAACCATAACCAAAATACAACTATACCCAGACATATAATAATCAAGATCCCAGAAATCCAGCCGAAGGAATGAATATTAAAAGCTATTAGGGAAAAGAAACAGATCATCCATAAAGGAAAGCCCGTCAGAACCACAGCAGATTTCTCAAGACAAACCATCAAGTTGAGAAGAGCTTGGAGGGAAGTATTCCAGGTCCTAAAATAAAACCACTTCATCTCATTGGAGCTGAGCTGCACCTTGGACAGCTTCAGGAACTCTGGTGAGCTGCTGCCACCCCCCCTACACACACACGCATGGTAGCCAAGGGGAACCCCAGACAACCTCAAAGGCCTTGGGTGCTCCTCACTTCCCCCACTCCGCACCCTCAGGAGAGCTAACCTGAAAGTCAGACAGCTTTGGGGCCTCAGTGTTGCGCACTTACTCGCCCACACTGGTGTGGGGATGGGGAGGAGTAGTGGTAGTGTATGGAGATTCAGTGACCACAACCCACACCCTACTACACCCCCGTGGAAACAGGGCTGAAACCGGACAACTTTAGGAACCCCAGAGTGGGAGCCAAGCTGAGCCACAGACAGCTGTGGGAGCACTGGGGATCACCGCCCCACCACACACACACCATTGAAGGAGTCACACTAAGAAACAGACACCTTTGGGGTCCTTGCCCTGCTACTACAACATCGTCAGGAAGTGAGGCTGAGCTCCTGGGAACCTTGGCATCTCAGAAAATGACAAATCAAACGAACAAAATGCAATCTCAGACATCTACCCCACCCAGAACAACTCCAGGAGATATTAACACAGAAAAGCTCGGAAGTCATACACCTGAGATTTCTGAAATAATAGCAGCTGAAGTAAAGAAACAACTCCAGGCCATAGAAGACATCAGATCAGAAATAATCTCTGAGGTTAAAAAAAAAAAGGAATTACAATAATGATAGAATTGCTTAGCACACCTAAAGAAGACAGAAAAAAATACAGAAGCATAGTAAATTAATGGAAACCATGAATGAACAGTATAGGAAAGAACTGGAATGCATGAAACAGATTCAAATGGATATCCAGGAAATTAAAACTTCCAATAAAAGCTGGCAAAACCACTTGAACAAAGCTGAAGACAGACTTTAAGAACTTTAATACAGCATTGCTGTAAATAATTGTGAAAGGAAGGATATCTTAAAAATAACAGGAAACAAAGAAATAATAATTCAACAGCTGCAAGACAAAGCAAAGAAAAATAATGTAAGATTAACAGGTGTCCATGAAACAGCAGGTGCCAGCACAAATGACAGAAAGACTATTTGCAGAAATAATAGCATAAAATTTCCCAAACATGGAAAAAAGAACTGGACATTCACATAAGTGAGGCATAGAGAACTCCAACTAGCCATTACCAAAATAAATCTACACCCAGACATACATTGACCAAGATCTCAGAAATTCAACAAAAGAACAGATTATTAAAAGCTGTGAGAGAAAAGAAACAGATCACCTATAAAGGAAAGCCCAGCAAAATGATGGCAGATTTCTCAACACAAACTATCAAGTCAAGAAGAGCTTGGACTGAAATATTTCATGTCCTGAGAAAAAACAACTTCCAACCAAGGTTGATATACCCTGCAAAACTATCCTTCAAATTTAATGGAGAAGTAAAATATTTTCATGATAAAGATCAATTGAAGAACTGCATGAGCACCAAATCAACCCTACAAAGAGTACTAAAAGATATTCTAGAAAGAGATTTTAAAAAAAAGGTCACAACTTTAAGAACAACAACAGAAAGGAAACACCAAGCAGAGCAAGCAATTAAACAGAGGGAAACAAGAGGAACGAACAGCAGGAAAAAAACCTGAAAAAGATAAGCCAATACATGTCACTTAAAACCATCAATGTAAATGGACTCAATTCACCATCCAAAGAAGTAGACTGGCAGATTGGATCAAGAAACAAAATCCAACAATATGCTGGATACAAGAAACACATTTAACTCAAAAGGAAACTCACAGACTGAAAATCAAAGGATGGAAAACAATATGCAATGCAACAGGTACCCAGAAAAAAGCAGGTGTCCCTATTCTGTTTGCAGACAATGGGAACTTCAAACCAAAAACAATTCAAATAGATAAAGAAGGTCCCTACACACTTGTAAGCAGAAAACTTCAAGAGGAAAAGATAACAATCATAAACATCTATGCACCAAACACAGGAGCACCCAAGAATATAAGACAAATTTTAACAGACATGAAAAATGAAATAAGCAGCAACATAGTCATAATAGGGGACTTTAATACACCACTGTCACAAAGAGATAGATCAACTAGACAAAAAATTAGCACAGAAATAAAAAAACCAAACCAAACGTGAAAAAATTCACTTAGTAGACCTGTACAGTGTTCCACCGAATGGGATAAAAATACACATTCTAATAAGCAGCACATGGGACATTCTCTAAAATAGACCATATGTTAGCACATAGAACATGCTTATGGAAATGCAAAGGAACTGAAATTACCTCATGTATACTATCAGACCATAGTGCAATGAAATTGGAAATGAATGACAAAGGAAATAACAAGAATGTCATAAATACATGGAAATTAAACAGCACCCTCCTCAGCAATCAATGGGTCATAGATGAAATCAAAGAAGAAATTAAACACTATATACAATCAAGTGAAAATGTTGATACAACCTACAGGAACCTGTAGCATGCAAAGAAAGCAGTGTTCAGTGTGAAATTTATAGCAGTGAATTCCTACCTCAGGAAAACAGAATGAGCATAAATCAACAATCTTATCCTGCACCTCTAGAAAAAAGAAGAACAAATCAAACCAAAAGCCCAGAGAAGGCATGAAATTATAAAGCTCAGGACAGAAACTAATGCAATGGAGACTAAAAAAATATCAAGAATGAATGAAGGGGCTGGGGATATAGCTCAGTGGAATAAGCGCCTGCCTAGCAAGCACAGGTTCCTGAGTTCGATCCCCAGTACCGCCAAAAAAAAAAGAAAAGAATTAATGAATCAAAGAGTTGTTTCTTTGAAAAAATAAATAAAATTGATAAACCCCTAGCCAACCTTATTAAACAAAGGAAAGGAAAAACTGAAATACATGCAATAAGGAATGAAAGAGATGAAATCACTATAGATCCTGTAGAAATTCAGAAGATCATCAGTACTTACTTTGCAAATCTTTACTCTCACAGGATGGGAAACATAGAGGAAATGGACAGATTTCTTGATACAGATGAACTACCAAAGCTGAATGAGGAAAACATAAAAATCCTGAATAACTATATCAGCAAGTGAAATTGAAAATGTAATAAAAATCTTGGCCAGTGAAGAAAATCCCAGGTCCTGATGGATTTACAGCTGAATTCTACAAGAAATTTAGAGACGATTTAATGCCAATACTTCTCAAACTCCTTAAGGAAATTGAAAAGGAAGGAATTCTCCCCAACTCATTCCTGGCAGCAAGTATTATCCTGATATCAAAACCAGAGAAAGACCTAACCAACAAAGAGAGCTAAAGGCCAATCTCCCTAATGAACATAAAGGCAAAAATTTTCAATAAAATACTAGCAAACAGAATGCAACAAATCATTAAGAAGATTATACACCATGACCAAGTGGGATTCATCCCAGGAATGCAGGGCTGGTTCAATATACACAAATCAATTAATGTAATACACCACATCAATAGAGCCAAAGACAAAAATCACACGATCATCTCAATGGATGCAGAAAATGCTTTTCATATAAAGTCCAACACTTATTCATCATAAAAACCCTACAGAAAACTCACATAGATGGATGTTATGGTTGATACATTGTGTCAACTTGGGGAGTCTAGAGGTTTGGCTATGTGACTCAGAAGGGAGCTTGGGGTGCTTATTTGTATCCATCCTGAGCCTGTGCAAGAGGCAGGCACGCAGAGGGTGCGGGTGTAGAGGACCCCCCCACCTCCCCAGAGCGGGTAACTGCATAAAAAGGGACTGAGGAGGGACCGGCTGCGGGTTCTTCCAGGGAACTCCAGTCTTCGCCTTCAGCTCGGTCGTCTCCCGGCTTCCGGTGCGGACTCCTCGGCTTCCGCCTGGGACTCTTCAGCCTTCTGGTGCTGGCTCCCTGGCCTTCACTGTAGATTCCTCAGCATTTCATCGCAGACCCAATAGCCCTTGATACGGACTTGCATGGACACTGTGGTGAGCTCCAGGCCCCAGGCCTGGGCTCTTCAATCTCCAGTGTGCAGACACCCTCTGCATGCTTCCTCATCTAACCCTGTAGCTGACCACTGTAAGCCGAATTTGTAATTTGTTGTACATTTGTATATCTTGTGTTAATTCTGTTTCTTTAGTAAACCCTGACTGATACGGACCCATAAAATGGACTTTATCTCAATCTGATAAAAGCCATCTACGACAAACCAATAGCTAACAAATGGTCAGAAACTGAAAGCTTTCCTTTTAAAGTCAGGAACAAGACAAAGGATGTCCACTGTCACCACTTCTATTCAACATAGTTCTGGAAATACTAGCCAGAGAAATAGACAAGAGAGAGAGATAAGAGGAATAAGGATAGGAAAAGAAGAAGTGAAATTATCATTATTCACTTATGACATGATACTCTACATAGAAGGCCACAAAAACTCCACAAAAAGGCTCATAAATTTAATAACCAAATCTAGTACCATAGCTGGATACAAAGTCAACACCCAAAAATCAATAGCATTCCTGTACACAAATGACCAGTAGACTGAGAGAGAAATCAGTAAAACCATACCTTCTGTAATAGCATCTAAAAAAGTGAAATACTTCGGAATCAATCTAACAAAAGAAGTAAAAGATCTATGCAGTGAAAATTATAGTACTCTGCAAAAAGAGACAGAAGAAGATTTCTGAAAATTGAAAGATATTCGTTGCTCATGGATAGGAAAAACCAGTATTATAAAAATGACTATACTTTCCAAATTGCTGTACACATTCAGTGCAATCCCCATTAAAATTCCACTAGTATTTCTCACAGATCTAGAGAAAACATGCCTAAAATTCACCTGGAACCAGAAGAGGCGTAGAATAGCAAAAGCAATCCTGGGAAACAAAGGAAAGGTAGGAGGCATCACAACCCCTGACTTGAAATTATACTACAAAGCTACTGTGATAAAATCAGCATGTACTGGCAAAAAACAGACCTGAAGATCAATGGAACAGGTTAGAAGATGCAGACATAGCTACAAATACATTCAGCCACCTTATTTTTGACAAAGGGGCCAAACATGTTCACTGTAAGAAAGACAGCCTGTTTAACAAATGGTGCTGGAAAAACTGGCTTTACACATGCCAAAGACTAAAACTAGACCCATGTCTATCACCGGGCACTAAGCTAAAATCAAAATGGATCAAACCTCAAGATATCAAAACAGAAACACCAAATCTACTGGAAGAGAAAGTGCCTAACACTCTCAAAGACATAGGGGTAGGCAGAGAGTTCATGAACAAAAACCAAACTGCATGGGAAATACTTCAAAGAATCAACAACTGAGATCTCATCTTATTGAAAAGTTTCTGCACATCAAAAGAAATCACCGACAGAGTGAAGAGAAAATCCACGCATTTGAAAAAGATTTTATCCAACTGTCCCTCAGACAAAAGACTCCTATCTAGAACATATAAAGAATTAAAAACAATCAGGGCCGAAAAATTCAAAGACCCAATCCAAAAATGGGCATCTGAGATGAACACACACTTCTCAGATGAAGAAATACTAATGGTGAACAAATATATGAAAAAATGTTCGACATCATTAGTCATTCAAGAAATGCAAATTACAACAACACTGAGATTTCATCTCACCTCACAAAGAATGGTTTTCACTAAGAAATCAACCAAAGACAAATGCTGGAGAGGATGGGGGGAAAAGGAACACTTCTCCACTGCTGGTGGGAGTGTCAATTGGTGAAACCAATGTAGAAATCAGTTTGGAGATTCCTCGCAAAACTAGGATTGAAAGTCCCACTTAAACCAGCTGTTACTCTTCTGGGTATTTTTCCAGAAGAATTAAAAATGTCATTCCACGGCATATATGTTTCCAAGTGATATGCTTATTTATATGTTTATAGCAGCACAATTTGTCATAGCTAAATCTTGGAAACAACCCATATGCCCATCCACTGAGGAATGGATGAAAAAGATGTGGTATTTCTATACAACTGAGCTATAAAAAAAGATAAACTCAAGGCTTTTATAGGTAAATGGATGCATGTAGAGAACATACCCATAACTGAAATAAATCGGACCCACATGTATAAACATCATGTTGTCTCTATGGAATAAGAGAGAGTAAATAAAGAATGAAACATGAAAGAGTAAATAAAGCCCAAAATGCACAATAGATAATAAGAAAGGGAAATAAATTGCTCAAAGAAAGGAACAACTGGGATGAGGGAAAGAAGAAAAGGAAAACACTAAGGCATATATATACACACATATATACACATATATATGCCTTAGCATATACATATATACACATATATATGTGCAACTTCGTTGAAGATAACAATATATAATATAACAACCACTGTTAATTTCTATCATTTGGTTTGAAATCTTATATCACTTTTAATGTCCTTGCATTGTTTTGTTTGCACTTTGCTACTGTTCTTTTTTTGTACTATTTTCTTTAAAATGAAAGAAAACCACTTCAAACCCGAACTGTTGTATCCTGCAAAACTATCCTTCAAATTTAATGGAGAAATAAAACACTTCCACAGCAAAGAAGAACTGAACAACTTCATGAATGCCAAACTAACCCTACAAAGAGTACTAAAAGATATTCTAGAAAGAGATAAAAATGACCACAATTTCAAGAAAAACAACAGAAAGAAGCCACCTAGCAGAGAAAGCAACTAAACAGAGAGTCAAAGTAGGAAACCAACAACAAGTAAATAACATGACAAAGACAAACCAACACATAACAGTTATAACCATTAATGTAAACATCCTCAACTCACCAACCAAAAGACAGACTGGCAGAGTGGCTCAAGAAACAAAATCCAACAATATGCTGTACACAAGAAATGCATTTAACTCAAAAGGAAATTCATAGACTGAAAGTCAAAGGATGGAAAACAAGGGGGCTGGGGATATAGCTCAGTGGAATAAGCACCTGCCTGGCAAGTGCCAGGTCCTGAGTTCAATCCCCAGTACCGCAAAAAACAAACAAACAAACAAACAAACAAAAAAACAAAGGATGGAAAACAATTCTCCATGTGATAGGAATCCAAAAAAGAGCAGGGGTAGCTATTATGATTGCAGATAATGTGAACTTCAAACCAAGAATGATCAAAAGCGATAAAAATGGTCCCTACATACTTTTTAAGGGAAAACTTCAAAAGGAAGAGATACGAATCATAAATATGTATGCACCCAATATGGGAATATGCAACTATATAAGACAAACCTTGCTACACATGGAAAACCAAACAAGTAATAATAATATTATAATGGGGGGACTTTACCAACCCAGTGACACAAAGATACAGGTCAACTGGACAAAAAGCCAGCAAAGAAATAACAGAACTGAACAAAACTTTTGAACAAATGGACTTAGTAGACTTTTACAGAGTGTTCTATGCCACAAAATCAGAATACACATTCCTCACAGCTGCGCATCGGACATTCTCTAAAACAGACCACATACTAGCCTACAGAACATGCCAATGTAAATGTAAAGGAATTGAAATTATCCTATGTACACTAGATGACCATAGTGCAATGAAATAAGAAATTAATGACAAAAGCAACCACAAAAACGCCATAAACATATGGATATTAAATAATGCCCTCCCAAACAACCAATGGGTCATAGATGAAATTAAAGAAACTAAACAGTATCTACAGACAAATAAGAATGTGAATACCACTTACTGGAATCTGGGGATGCATTGAAAGCAGTCCTCAGAGGGAAGATTATAGTGGTGAACTCACACATGTGGAAAACAAAATGAGAACAAATAAACAGCCTAATGCTGCATCTCAAAATAGAAAAAGAACAAGTCAGCCCCAAAACCGAAAGAAGGGAGGAAATTATAAAGACAGGGCATAAATTAATGCAATTGAGACTAAGAAAACAATACAAAGAATTAATGAATCAAAGAGTTGGTTTTTTGAAAGAATAAATAAAATCGTTAAATCCCTAGCCAAGCTTATGAAAAAAAAGGAAAGAAAAAACTCAAATTCATGCAATAAGGAATGAAAAGGGTGAAATCACTAGAGATCCTATAAAAATTCAGAAGACCATCAATACATACTTTGAAAATCTTTACTCCCATCAGATGGAAAACACTGAGGAAATGCACAGATTCCTACATATGTATAAATTACCAAAGCTGAATCAAGAAGCTATAAAAATCCTGAATAACCCAGTATCAATTATTAAAATTGAAAATGGGATTAAAAACCTACCACCAAAGAAAAGTCCACATCCTTATGGATTCACCACTGAATTTCATAAGAATTTCAGAGAAGATTTAATAACAATTCTTCTCAAACACTTCAATGAAATTGAAAAGGAATCAATTCTCCCTAACTCATTTCTGGAGGAAAGTATTATACTGATATCAAAACAAGAGAAAGACCCAAACAAGAAAGAGAACAGGCCATCTCCCTAATGCACATAGAGGCACAGATACTCAATAAAATACTAGCAAATAGAATGCAGCAAATCATCAAGAAAATCATACACCATGACCAAGTGGCATTCATTCTAGGAATGCAGGGATGGTTCAATATTCACAAATCTATAAATGTTATACACCTCATCAATAGAGCCAAAGACAAAAACCACATGATCATCTCAATAGATACAGAAAAAGTTTTTGATAGAGTCCAACATGCATTCATGATAAAAACTCTACAGAATATAGGAGTAGATGGTCTAACCTCAATCTGATCAAAGCCATCTACAACAAACCAACAGCCAACATCATTCTAAGTGGACAAAAACTGAAAGCTTTTACTTTAAAATCAGGAATGAGACAAGGATATCTACTGTCACCCCACTCCTATTCAACATACTTCTGGAAGCATTAGCCAGAGAAATTAAACAAGAGAAATAAAAGGAATAAGGATAGGAAAGGAAGAAGAAAATTATTACTATTTGCAGGTGACATGATACTCTATGTGGAAGACACCAAAAATTCCACCATAAAACTTGAATTAATCAACACATTCAGCAGTGTAGCTGGATACAAAGTCAACACTCAAAAATCAATGGCATTCCTATACACAAACAAAAAATACACAGAGAGAAATTAAGGAAACCATACTTCTCACAATAGCACCCAAGAAATTGAAATATTTAGAAATCAATCTAACAAAAGAAGGAAAAGATCTATTCATGAAAACTACAATACTCTGAAAAAAAGAGATCAAAGAGGATTTCAGTAAATGGAAAAATGTTCATTGCTCATGGATAGGAAGAACCAACATTGTAATAATGGCCATACTATAAAAGTTGTTGTACAGATTCAATGTAATTCCCATTAAACTATCATTAGCATACTTCATAGATCTAGAGAAAATATCCCTAAAATTCAACTGGAAGGAGAAGAGACCCAGAATAGCAAAAGCAATCCTGGGCAACAAAGACAAGTCAGGTGGAATCACAATCCCTGACCGGAAATTATACTTCAAAGCTAGCATAATAAAATCAACATGGTGCTGGCTAAAAAAACAGACCATAGGAACAATGGAACAGACTGGAAGAAACAGTCACAACCACAAACACACTCAGCCACCTAATCTTTGACAAAGGGGCCAAACAAACTCACTGGAAGAAAGACAGCCTCTTCAAAAAATGGTGCTGGAAAAATTGACTTGCCACTTGTCAAAGACTGAAAATAGACCCAAGTCTATTACTATGCACCAAATTCAAGTCAAAATGGATCACAGATCTCAATATTAAAACGGAAACACTAAATCTATTGGAAGAGAAAGTGGGTAAAAATCTGTAAGACATAGAGGTAGGCAGAGAGTTCATGAACAAAAAGCAAACCACACGGGAAATACTTCAAAGAATCAACAACTGTAATCTCATCCTACTGAAAAGTTTCTGCACATCTAAAGAAATGGCCAGCAGAGTAAAAAGAAAACCCACAAACTGGGAAAAAAATATAGCTGACTGTTCCTCAGACAAAGATCTTCTATCTACGGCTTATAAAGAATTAAAAAACATCAGCCCCCCCAAATTCAAACACCCAATCCAGAAATGGGCATCTGAGATGAATACACACTGCTCAGATGAAGAAGCACAGATAGCAAACAAATACATGAGAAAGTGTTCAACATTATTAGTCATTTGAGAAATGCCAATTAAAACAACATTGAGATTTCATCTTACCCCAGTAAGAATGGCTATCATTAGGAAATTAACCAAGAACAAATGCTGGCAAGGCTGTGGAGAAATAGGAATTCTCCTCCACTGATGGTGGAAATGTAGGTTAGTGAGACCACTGTGGAAATCAGTTTGAAATTCCTCAACAAACTTCTAGAGGTCTCATTCAGTCCAGCTTTTCCAAGGCTATACTTTCAGGGATCATTTCTACAGGATGTTACTAGAGAAGTTTCTCTGATTGTGTAGAGTACCAGTCCAGCTTTTCCCCTTCTTGGTATTTTCCCAGAAGATCTAAAAACATCATAGCACAGTGATGTATGTGTTCCCATGTTTATAGCAGCATAATTTGTCATAACTAAATCATGGAAGCAACCCAAATGTCCATCCACTGAGGAATGGATTTTTAAAATTGTGGTATTTTTATATAATGGAATATTATTTAGCTATAGAAAAAGATAAACTCAAGGCTTTTACAGGTAAATGGTCACAACTAGAGACCATACTCCTATGTGCAATAAATCAGATCTCCATGTATAAGCAACGTATTGTCTCACTAGTATAAGAACCTGAAAGAGTGAATAAAAATTAAGAGGTATGATAGACACTGTGAAATGAAATTGCTCAAAAGTAAAAAGCAACTGGGATGAGGGAACAGAGAAAAGAAAGAAGGGGAAACTATGTACATATGTGTACACAAGAGAGCTACCATAGTTGTACTACTGACTTCTATCGCTTTACTGAAAGGATCAGTTAATGATTAATTATTTGATCAATTTTGCATGTCTCTGTTTTCCTGAGAAACCTCTTTGAAGATATCAATAAGTAATACAACAACCATTGTTAATTTCCTACCACTTTGTCTGTAATTCATTGTTGCTTGTATTGTTCTTACGTTGTTTTGTAAATGGATGTCTGTTTGTTAATATGCTTTCCTTCTTTTATTTTTGAAAATAAATTTTAAAAAGAATCCAAGTGCTTTCAAAGGTGGCCACATGAAAAAGAAAAAAGAAAATGTGCAAGGAAGAAATAATGCTATTGACACGAACATGTAAAACATATATTCCATCACATGTCTTACACAAACCCGAAAGGGTAAAAAACACTGGTTTTGTGGCACAAGGAATATTTGGGAAGCCACAGAGATTAAATCTCTTCTGTATGCAAACAAGTATAGCTCTACTGTTTTTCCTTTTTAAAAAGAATAAACCCAACGTAAAAATCTTTAAAAACTATGTAAATGCAACATAATTATGCTTAAACCGCAGAAGACAGGAATTTAGAGTTACAGATTCCATGGTAAGTTTTAATTCTATCCTTGTGTATATATTTTATGAAGAGTCTTTCATTACATGATCACATAACACTGGACCATGAAACAATCAGTTTAGCAAATGTTTATTTTATAATGCGTGGAAGGAAAATATTTTATAGAATAAATTGTGGGAAATCAGTATATTATTTAGAGAATGGTTAGGTAAAATTTCTTAGAATCCTAGACAATTTCAAAATATTAATAAAACCATTTTGTCTAGATTATCTTCTGTGTTAACTCTTTTATAGAAACTTCTTGCTTATATTTGAGAGTTGACCTTTAAATGTTATACTTACTTTGAAATAATGGAAAACAGGATTATCAGGATTTCAGCATGTTTTGAATCACTTAAACCAGGCATTTTTTAAAGAATAGAGACAGAATAAATTTTAAAAACTTATGAGTTCAAGACATATTTTTTAAAACTCTTATCACTGTATTTGCATTTGATACTATTCCTTATAACTCATGTAAATTCAAAGTTCAATTCTTCAAAGGGAAGAATAAAGCATTCATTCTGCCATCTCAGAATGAGCTATATTTGAAGTTAATCAATACTGAAATATCAAGCTCTCAGCTGAGGGAAAAAAACTTGTAAATTTATTAGGTTATGAAGATAAAGAAAAAAATCCTCAAGGCACCCAAGCAAAATGAGCAAGTAATTTACAAACAAAAAAATTAATTTATGCTACCATCAGACTTTTAAAAATTGGCAAAGCAAAGCAACAATGAGCTTAATTAATTTTGCTTAACTCAGTGAAAGAACATCGAAACAAAGGACGTTCTGTCTAACAAGGCTATCTTCCAATTACTTATATAACATAATTTGAACTATAAGAACTTTGGAACCCATGAGTGAGCCATGGGACATTCTAGAAGGTTCTATGGGAGGAAAAACTCTAAACAACTTAAAGATGACAATAAAACTTCAGCAAAAGTGATGATGATGATGTTGCTATGTATGTACCTATACATATGTGACTACTGATTTAAGATTGAAACAAAGATAGGGTACAGAGTGCAATAATGATGTCTGAATGTAAAATATAATGACAAAAGAGAAATAATGCACTTCAATCATTAGAATGAAAATATAATAAGTCCATTGATTACTGTATTAGCCAAAAACTGTGAGTTAAAAGATAGCCAATAAAAATGTAGAAACTGAATAGTAAATGGTTAAGAAAAAAGGAGAATGAGGGAATTAGAAAGACTATAGGTATAAAGATAACCACTAGGAAAAAAATGCAAATTTTTCTAAATAAAAATTTCTAAACAAGAGCTGATAAAGAATCATAAGAAATATGATAAAATGTAAATAATTGAAAAATATGATATTGTTCAGACCAAACATTTTAATCATATAAATAGATGTGCATGGGTTTAAATCACTTCTTAAAACAAAAAGTATATTTGACCTACATAGCAATATGCAACTGTATATTATATACAAGCACATACATTAAACAAAGGGATTCAGAAAGACTAAAAATAAATGGATGGACCTAGGATTAGCAGGCAAATGGAAACAGTAAGAAAACAGGGGCAGCTATGTGTGCTGACATGTGCTGGGAGGCAGGAGGATAGCAATTTTGAGACCAGCCTGGACAACTTAGTGATTTGCAGAAACCTTGTATCAAAAAAAAAATTAAATGGTTGGGTTATAGCTTAGTGCAGAGAATCAGGTTTTAAGGTTTAATTTCCAGTATCATAAAAGAAAAAAGGAGGGAGGGAGGAAAAGAGGGATAAGAGCGAGGAAAGAAGATCCCTATACCACACAAAGGAGAAAACACACCAAAATTTATTGAACATGACCAAGTCTAGTACTTGGAATATTAAAAGCTATTTGAAATATGCATACACCCAAAAATATGCTACTCCCAACTTTAAGAAGAAAAACATAAATCAGAGGACACAGACACACATGAGAGACTTGATAATTTTCAATATAAGGCAGTATAAGTAAATGCGCATAAAGTATTAAGGAGAGAGAAGACCTAATAACACAATAGATCTTAAAAATATACATCAAACTCCATACTGTTGATAGGAATATGCATCTGTATCTCAAGCACTTATAGTATATTCATAAATAAAACATCAATGAGTTTCATTACATTAAGGTACACACTCATCAAGATGTAGTATAATACTTAACAGAAATAAGGAATAAAAAGGATGTTCCTTGTAGAATTAAAAAATTCTGTTAATTTCTAAGCTGAGAGAAAATACAAACTGAAACTAAGGTATTTCTTTAAAATGATGACAATGAAAGCACTGCTATTAAAATCTATAGAATACACACTCACTTAATGTAGTATCAAAGGAATATTGATAACTACTTCTAGTTGAGTAGTTTCCCTGGAGACTAAATGGCCCATGAATACTAAAAATACCACTAAAAATGTCTATCTTTGTATAGAAAAATATGATGAACTTTGCTCTCAATATTTTAGAGAAATTTTTATATTCTTTTATAGTTTGTTACTCTTTAAATTCATTTTTATTGTAATTTCATTAGCCACTGCCCTAGTAATACATACTGGATAGTAATGAAGGTAGTCTCTGCTCTTAATTCTAGTAAGAATGCCATTAGTGTTTTACTATGAATATGTATTAATTTGTAAAGTGTTTTTAAAATTAGGAATAAGTGATGAATTTTGTCATAGACTTTTGGAGTTATATATTTCATTGTGATTTTCCTTACATATAGTAATTAAAATAAAAATTTTGCTTCTGAAAATTAGAAAAATAAAAATAGCCAAATGAAAGCACTAAAGTAAGAAAAAGAAATCTGCAAAGAACAGAACAGTCTTTTTCAGAAAAATAAAACAAACTATACTAGTAATTCAATCGAGGAAAAAATATATAAAAATTTAAATGACAAGGTAAAAATCAAACTTTAAAAGTTATGAGATTACTCAGCATATGCTAATATTAAAATAAAATTGGAAATCTAAATTAAATTGAGAATATCCAAAGAAAATGTAGATTACCAAGTGGACTCCATTAGAATAGAAAACATAAAAGATGAGAGTACCATCTAATTAGAGGAAGGTATTAAACAGCTAATAAAAATCCAGTACATTCATACAGTAACATAACACTTCTACCAAACCTACAGGGTCATAAGTATTGAGCAGTATTAAATAAGTCATTTGAGAGTATATTAAGTGAAAGAAAACTTCCTGCTTCCTTTTGCAAAACAAGTATAACATAGAGTTGATAAAGACAATTTTTTTAAAAAAGACAAAATGACAAAACACAAAAACCTTAGTATCACTCTTGAATATTATAAAAATGCTTTTTAAAATTTATTTGTTTATTTATTTATCTTTTTGAGACAGGGTCTCACTATGCAATTCAGGCTGGCCTTGAGGTCACTTTGTAGCCCAGGCTGGTCTCAAACTCACAATGATCCTGCTGCCTCAGCCTCCCAAGTTCTAGGATTACAGGCGTGCACCATGATACCTGACTTGTTTTTAAAATTTTGTGAAGTCCTAAACCACATTAAGAAAAGCATATAACATGACCATATCAGACTTACCCTGAGATTCTGAGGTTAGTTCAACGCTTGGAAAGGCATTCATACCATTCATCACATTAATAGATACAAGGGAAGATCCAGTGAAACACAAAACTCAAAAAAGTCTCTGACATCACCTTTTCCTGATTTTTAAAACACTTTAAAATACAAATTAAAGGATACATTTTAGTGTGATAATATGTGTATCTACACCTATATATATGAAAATACTAAAGACATTTTTACTAAAATCAAGATGAAGACACAGATTAAAAAATAGAGGAACACAGAAAAATGACAGAAACGTTGAATGAAACCTCATAAGAAAGAATTAGAATGCACAAAACAGATTCAAAGAGATATTCAGGAAATTAAAAATTCCATTGAAGACTGGCAAATCACTAGAGTGAAACCAAAGATAGACTTTCAGACCTTAATGACAGCATTGCAGCTAGTGATTGTGAAAGGAAAGATCTCTTAAAAATAACACGGAATTAGCAAATAACAATTCAGCAGCTGCAAGATGAGACAAAAAATACAATATAAGACTGATAGGTGTCAGTGAAAGAGCAGAAGGCAACATAAAGGACATAAAGGCTATTTGCAGAAGTAATAGCAAAACATTTCCCAAGCATGGAAGAAGAACCTGACATACAGTAAGTTAGGCATATACAACTCCAATTAGCTATAATCAAATTAAATCTATACCCAGACACATAAAAATCTAGATCCCAGAAATTCAGCACAAGAGCAGACTATTAAAAGCTATTAGGAAAAGAAGCAGATTATCTATGAAGGAAAGCTCATCAGAATCACAGCAGACTTCTCAACACAAACCATCCTGTCAAGAAGTGCTTGGAGTGAAGTATTTTATGTCCTGAAAGAAAAAAAACTTCCAACCCAGATTGCTGTACCCCACAAAATGATCTTTCAAAATTGATGGAGAAATAAGACACTTCCATGACAAAGATCAACTGAAGAACCTCATGACCACCAAATGAACCCCACAAAGATTCCAGAAAGATATTCCACAAAGAGAGAAAAATGACAACACCTTCAGACAACTCCAAGAAAAGAACCACACAGCAAGGCAAGCAACTAAAGAGAAGGGAAAAGGATAGAACCAACAATAGGAAAATAATATGACAAAGATAAGTCAATACATACCAGTAATAACCATTAATATAAATGGTCACAAATCACCAATCAAAAGAAACAGATTGGCAGGGTGAATCAAGAAGCAAAATCCAGTAATATGATATATACAAGAAATGCATATAACTCAAAAGGAAATTCACAGACTGACAGTCAAAGGATGGAAAACAATACTTTATGTGACAGGAACCCAGAAAAAAGCAGGACTACCTATTCTGTTTGCAGACAACGTGAAATTCAAACCAATAATGATCAAAAGAGATAAAGAAGGTCACTACAGTCTTATTAGGGGTAGATGGAAAGAAGAATAGATAACAATCATAAATACATATGCACCAAATGTAGGAGCACCCAACTATATAAGGCAAATTTTGACAGACACACACACAAAAACAAAACCATAATAGCACAATTGTAATGGGGATTTTAACACCCATTGTCACAGAGAGAGACCAACGAGCCAAAAAATCAGCAAAGAAATAATAGAACTAGACCAAATGTGTGAACAAATTGACTTAGTAGACTGTTACAGAGTACTTCACCCAACAACATTAGAATACACATTCTTCTCAGCTGCACATGGGACATTCTGTAAAACATACCATATAATAGCATATAACACATGCTTAAGTAAATGCAAAGGAATTGAAATTATCCCATGCATATTATCAGACCATAGTGCAATGAAATTGGAAATTAATGACAAAAGTATCCACAAAAACCCCATAAACACATAGAAATTAAATCACATCCCCTGAACAACCAACGGGTCACAGAAGAAATTAAATATTATTTACAATCAAATAAAAGTGCAGATACAAACTACCACAACCTGTGTGATACAATGAAAGCAGTCCTCAGAGGTAAATTTATATCAGTGGATTTCTATATTAGGAAAATAGAACAAACACAAATAAACAACTTTATGCTGTACCTCAAGCTTCTACAAAAAAGAGCAAGTCAAGCCCAAAGCTCAGAAATGGGAAGGAATGATAAAGGTCAGAGTAGGATTTAATGCAATTGAGACTAGGATAACAATACAAAAAATTAATGAATAAAAGAGTTGGTTCTTTGAAAAATAAACCCCTAGAACTGATAAACCGCTAGCCAACATTATCAAAAAAAGGAAAGAAAAAACTCAAATCCATGCAATAAGGAATGAACAGGATGAACTCACTACAGACCCTGTAGCAATTCAGAAGATAATCAATATTTCAAAAATCTTTACTCTCATAGGATGTAAAACACAGAAGAAATGCAAAGATTTCTAGAAATATGAATTACCAAAGCTGAACCAAGAAGACATAAAAATCCTGAATAACCCAATCCCACACAATGAAATTGAAAATATAATAAAAAGCCCGCTAACAAAGAAAAGCCCAGGTCCTGATGGATTCACAGCTGAATTCTACAAGAAATTTAGAGAAGACTTAATGCTAATTCTTCTCAAACCGTTTAATGAAATAGAAAGGGAAGCAATTTTCCCCAACGCAATCCTGGAGGCAAGTATTATCCTGATACTAAAACCAAAGAAAGACCCAACCAAAAAAGAGAACTACCGGCCAATCTCCCTAATGAATATAGATGCAAAAATTCTCAATAAAATACTAGCTAATAGAATGCAGCAAATCATCCAGAAGATAATATACCACAACCAACTGTTATCCCAAGAATGCAAGGATGATTCAATATATGCAAATCAACAAATGTAATACATCATATCAACAAAGCCAATGACAAAAACTACATGGTCACCTCAACAGACACAGAAAAAGCTTTTGATAAAGTCCAACACTTAAAAAAACCTTACAGAAAATTGGAATAGATGCGCTGTACCTTAATATGGTAAAAGCCATCTATGACAAACCAACAGCCAACATTATACTAAATGGACCAAAATTGAAAGTTCTGACTTTAAAATCAGGAACAAGACAAGGATGCTCACTGTCACCACTATTTTATATAGCTCTGGAAGTATTAGCCAGAACAATTAGAAAAGAAAGAGAAATAAAAGGGATAAAGGATAGGAAAGGGAGAAATGAAATTATCATTATTTGCAGATGACATGATACTCTACATGGAAGACAGAAAAAACTCCACCAAAAGACTCCTAGAATTTATCAACAAATTCAGTAGCATAGCTGGATGCAAAGTCAACACTCAAAAATCAATAGCATCCCTATACACAAATAACATACACACTGAGAGAGAAATTAGGGAAACCATACCTTTCACAATAGCATCCAAAAAGTTGAAATGCTTAGGAATCAATCTAACAAAAGAAGTACAAGAGCTATACAGTGAAAATTATAGTACTCTGAAAGAAGAGATCAAATAGGATTTCAGAAAATGGAAATTCCTTGCTCATGGTTAGGAAGAATCAACATTGAGAAAATGGCCATACTCTCAAAATTGTTATACAGATTCAATGTAATCCCAATTAAAATATCATTAGTATGCCTCACAGATCTACAGAAAACATTCCTAAAAGTCATCTGGAACCACAAGAGACCCAGAATAGCAAGAGCAATTGTGGACAATGAAGGTAAGGCAGGAGATATCACATATCCTGACTTGAAATTATACTACAAAGCTACTGTGATAAAATCAACATGGTATTGGCAAAAAGTAGACCTGAAGATCAATTGAACAGACTAGAAGATGTAGCCACAGCCACAAACACACTTAGTCACCTTATCTTTGACAAAGGGGTCAAGCATGTTCACTGGAAGAAAGAGAGCCTCTTTAATACATGGGGCTGGAAAAACTGGCTCTCCACATGCCAAAGATTAAAACTAGACCCATGTCTATCACCGGGCACCAAACTAAAGTCAAAATGGCTTAAATATCTAAATATTAAAACAGAAACACTAAATCTACTACAACAGAAATGTAGAAATCTTGAAGATATAGGGGTAGGGAGAGTTCGTGAACAAAAACCAAACTTCATGGGAAACACTTCAAAGAATCAACAACTGAGATTTGATCTTACTGAAAAGTTTTGGCACAGCAAAAGAAATCACCAATAGGGTAAGAAGGAAACCTACAAATTGGGAAAGAATTTTAGCCAACCTTTAGACACAGGACTCTTATCTATAGCATCTAAAGGATTAAAAAATTCAGGCCCCCAAAATTCAAAGACCCAATTCAAAGAATCAGCATCTGAGATGAATACACACTTCTTGGATGAAGAAAAGCAAATGGCAAATAAATATATGAGAAAATGTTCAACATCATTAGTCATTCCAGAAATGCAAATTAAAACAACACTGAGATTCCATCTCACTCCAGAAATAATGGCTGTCATCAAGAAATTAACCAATAATAAATGCTGGAAGGGCTATGGGGAAAGATGAATCCTTCTCCACTGTTGGTGGGAGTGTAGACTGTTGCAACCACTGTAGAAATCAGTCTGGCTATTTCCCCAGTAAACTAGGATTAGAGGCCTCATTCAACCCAGCTATTCTCCTCCTAGGTATTCTTCCAGAAGACCTCAAAATACCATACCGCAGCAATATATGTGCATCCATGTTTATAGCAGCACAAAATCATAGCTAAATCATTGAAACAACCCAAATGCCCATCCACTGAGGAATGGATAAAAAAGATGTGCTATTTTTATACAGTGGAGTATTACTCAGCTAGAAAGAAAGATAAATGAAGATTTTATCAGTAAATGGATCCAACTAGAGACCATACTCGTAAGTGAAATGAATCAGACCCACATGTGTAAACGTCATATTGTCTCCCTAGTACAAGAACCTGAAAGAGTAAATAAAATCTGAATGGTACAATAGATATTATGAAAAGGAAAGAAACTGCTCCAATAGGAAAGAACAACTGGGATGAGCAAAAAGAGGGAAAAAAAAACAAAGAAGGAAGGGAAATATACATATATAAGATAGAAAATTGTGCTACTAACTTTTGTAAGTTTGTTTAACAGTTAATACATAATTGGTTTGATCAGTCTTACATGCCTATATCTGGTTATCTGAGTAACCACTTTGAAGACAGACAGTATGTAATATAACAGCTATTGATAATTTCCTATCACCTTGCTTTGAGATTCTCTATCATTTTTATTGTTTTTATGTTTTGTTTATGCTTTTGTTATTTTCTCTTTAAAACATATATATACACACACACAAAGATAGCTGGGATAAGTGAATTGCTTATGTCTGTTGGTTTATTGAAAGCAACAATTAATGCTTAAATTTTTCTTGACCAATTTTGCATGCTTATATCTGGTTATCAGAACAACTAA
The DNA here is from genome assembly GCA_004027595.1 of Dinomys branickii. Classification (NCBI taxonomy): domain Eukaryota; kingdom Metazoa; phylum Chordata; class Mammalia; order Rodentia; family Dinomyidae; genus Dinomys; species Dinomys branickii. Next base: position 12,499 of record PVLD010010684.1, on the reverse strand, counting down.
TTTGAAGACAATGATATGCAATATAACAAGCATTTTTGAATTCCTACCATCTTATTTAATGAAGCTGTGTTTCATTTCTAATGTTTTTTATTACTTGTTATTGTCTTTAATGGTATAATCAATCTTGCATTCTTACATCTGGTAATCTGAGCAACTTCGTGAAGATAAAAATATGTAATATTGCAACCAATGTTAATTCCTATCATCTTGTTTTGAAATCCTATATCATTTTTTGTTTTGTATTGTTTTGTTTAGCCAGGGAAATAGCTCAGTGTCTCAGTGCCTGCCTATGTTGTTTTGTTTTTGTCTTCATTGTTGTTCTTTTATTATTTTTTCTTTAAAATAAATTAAATAAATAAATAAAATGAAGAGCAAGGTAAAGAGATTACCTTCATTACTATCCAATATGTATTACTTGAGAAATAGCTAGTGAAATTACAAGAAAAATGAATTTAAAGTTTAAGAAATTGTAAAGGAATAAAAATTTCCCTAAAATGACCTAGAGTTCATCATATTTTCCCATAAAGATCTAGATACGAAGTACTTTTAGTTTTCATAGGTCATTTACTTTCCATGGAAACTACTCAGTTCTGCCACACAAAAGCTGTCAAAGATACTAAGTAGCACAAAAATTGTCAATGATAAGTAAATGAATGTCATTATGTTCTAATAAAACTTTATTTATAAAAAGCACATTTTTTATGTTTACATTTCTTAGTGTTATTTATTGGTTTCTTTCTTTTTTTAAAAGAAAATAGTACCAAAAAGGAACAATAGCAAAATACAAACAACACAAAGCAAGGACATTAAAAATGATACAGGGTTATCATTAACCTAATTATCATTAGTGATAACAACCACTATTACATATTGCTATCTTCAATGAAGTTGCTCAGATTACCAGATGTAAAAATAGAAGATTGATCAAATCATTAAAGGTAATAACAAAATAATTTAAAAGAACATTAGAGACAATACATAGCATCACTAGGCAGAACTGGAATTTACCAATGGTGGTTATTCTGCAAATTATTGTCATATGAAGTTGCTCAGGTTACCAGATACAAGCATGCAAAACTGGTCAAAATATTAAAAAAAAACTCAGTCATTAACCATTCCACTCAACAAACCTTCAGACACCAAAAGTATAGTTATGCCAACAATCCCTATAAGTATATATATATATATATATATATATATAATTATAAAATGGCTTAGTACTTTCTTTTTCTTCTTTCCCTCATCCCAGTTGTTCCTTCCTTTGAGCAATTTCTTTCCCTTTCTTATTATCTATAGTACATTTTGGGTTTACTTACTCTTTCATGTTCTTACACCAGGGAGACAATGTGATGTTTACCCATGTGGGTCTGATTTATTTCACTTATGAGTATGGTCTCTAGTTGCACCCATTTATCTATAAAAGCATTGAGTCTATCTTTTTTATAGCTGAGTAATACTCCATTGTATAGAAATATCACATCTTTTTTATCCATTCCTCAGTGGATGGGCATTTGAGTTGTTTCAAAATTTAGCTATGACAAATTGTGCTGCCATAAACATGGGTGCACATATCGCTGTGGTATGTGTTTAATTCTTCTGGAAAAATACTCAGAAGGGGAATAGCTGAGTTAAGTGGGACTTCTAATTCTAGTTTTGTGAGGAATCTCCAGACTGATTTCCACAGTGGTTTCACCAACTGATACTCTCACCAGCAGCGGAGAGGTGTTCCTTTTTCCCCATAGCTGGAAAAAAAAAAAAGCACATTTAATTCATGGCCAGAGCTTGTCAACCACTCTGTCCTAAAGAACAGTAAAATAAAGTCAAATGATAAGAGAATTCTGCAGGGTAGTAGGAAGCAGCATTAACATGGGGGACATAATGGTTGCTGTAGTTTGAACCTTAACTATCTTCTAAAAGCCAGTGTATTAAGAGTTTGGTTACCAGCCTGTAGTGCTATGAGAAGGTGGCAGAACTTTTACGATGTAAAAGCCTAGTGGGAGGGCTATATCTTTGGAGGTGTGGCCTTAGAAGGTGCTATGGTTGATACATTGTATCAACTTGGGGAATCTAGAGGTTTAGCTGAGTGACTCAGGAGGAAGCTGGGGTGCTTACTTTGTAAACATGCTGAGCCTGTGGAAGAGGAGGGCATGGAGATTGTGTGAGAGCTACACGCCCCCTGGGTGGGGGTAGGTTGTTTACAATGTAGGGAAGAAAAGGAGGCTGCTTGTAGCCATTCCTCCCTTTTGCTCTGGTGGTTTTTGCTGTGCTCTGCTGCCCTTAACAGTTTGTCCTCTGCCTTGCACCACTCTGCCTCTGAACCAGCCAAGTATGGACTAAAACCTCCACAAACTGTAAGCTAAATAAACCTTTCCTTGCTTCAATTTGGGCGTTGGGTATTTTGTCTCAGCAATGAGAGAAAAGTAACCAAGACAGAAGGAATTACAGTCCCTCCTTCTTCCTGTCTCTCTCTTACCCACCTGGACAGGAGGTGAACAGGCTTCCTCTTCCCAGCACTCCTGCCAGCTTGCACCATCTCACCACAGGCTCCCAACCAATGGAACCAACTGATTGTGGCTACCTTCAAAACTGCGACCCAAATCAGCCCTTTCTCTTTAGATGCTGGTTACCTCAAGAACTTGTTATAGTAATAGAAAGTTAACATTTTCTCTATAATAGTGTAGTGGGGTGGTATACCATCAAAAAAAGTAATTAACAAATTAGGAACGAATTGAGCAAACATAAAATCCACAGGAAGAAAACTTTAAAATACTATTCAGAGTAACAAAACTGGACTGGAACAATGGAAATTTTCTATAATTTTACTATGACAATGCATAACATGACAACCAAGGGACAAGCTATGGGAATCCTCTGTACTCTCTGCTTTTGCAGTTGTTCTGAATGTCTAATGCTATTTCAAAGCAAAAGTTAAAAAGAAAGTTTAAAAATAAAGCAAAGATTCTGAGGTGTGGAAAATAAATCGTTCTGGAGGTTTTAGCTGTAATATTTTTAGATGTTTGAATTTTTATAGTATTTTATTAGAAAATTATGCTTCTCAAAATACAAAACTGAGTTTTTTTAAATGTTGGTGTGATTTTATATTCTTGAAGGCTCAATTACTTCCAGATATATTCTGTACAACAAGTAGACATTAAAAGTCACTAAGAAGAATTCGGTATGAGTTAATCTGACTTTTCATAAGCTCAATATTTCAGAATGTCTACAGTCCTGTGTTACAGGGAGGGGCATAATGAAATACTGAGTTTTTTAAAAACAGTGATCTGGAGTACTGGAAAAACATTGAGTTTTATAAAATCATGGTTTCACACAAAAAAAATCACTTTTGATTCAGTAGCCCAATTGTTATTGCTAAGATGTTTCTTGTTCTTACTGAGAGACAAATATATTAGGGATGAGAGCTGCAAATGCGTTCTATTGCACAGTTAATAAAATGGTGCTAACTGTATATGTTTATCTTGATAGGTGACCTAAGTTTTAACCACAGCCAAATCACTAAAACGTAAAATTACTAGTCATTAAAATAAATTCTTAGCCCATCAGTTATGGGAGACTTACATAGGGAGGGGCGTTTATCATTTCCTCACACCTAACTTAAAGCTCAAAGATGCAATGAATTCTATAATTCTAGTAATAATAGCCGTGTCGCAAAGAATAATGTTGTTTGGACTGCTACCAAACTCAAAATACTGTTTTCTGAAACTGCCTTAGCATGTTTATAAAACACTTGTGGGAAAACCACCTCAAAAGTATAAAAGTTGGTGTGTGAGAAAGACAGTTTAGCTCTTAACTCATTTGAAAGCGTTGCTATCAAATTTGACATATTTGGTCCATTTCTCGCCTATAAACACTCCCTTCTTTGTTTTTGTTTTCCAATAAATCATTCTTCTAATTTAGCTTACAACTCTCATTGATCCTCCTTACTTTCTTTACAGACACCTTTTCTTTTGTCCATTCACTCTTCTAAAACCAATGGTTTCACCTATGCCTCTTCTGGTCATCTTCCCCAAAGTGTTAAAGACATTGCATTGCAGCGTAGACTCATACCTATGTTTATAGCAGCACAACTCACAATAGCTAAATCTTGGATATAGCCTAAATGTCCAACCACAGATAAATGGATGAATAAAATGTGGAATTTATACATGGTGGAGTAATACTCAGCCATATGGAAAGATAAATTTGAGTCATTTGTGGATGTAGCTGGAGACCAAAATGCAAAGAGAAATAAATCAGAGGGTTAAATATCACGTGGATTCTTTTATATAAGAAACAAAATGCAAATAATCCAGGTCTAGGGATGCAGGGAGGCAAGAGGGTGCGGCAGAGAAGGGGGAGTAGAAAGGATTCAGGTTCAATACACACATGTACCAGCTTCCCACAATGAATGCAGTTTCTGTGTGTTACAAACTGGGTTCAACAGGATTATGCTTTTGTCGTTCCCTTTTCTCTCTACTTTCTCTTCCCCACAATCTTTCACAGATTACTCAGGATTTCAGTTACCAAAAACATAAAATATTTTATGCTCAGTTTACATTTTTACCTTTAGTGTATATTAATTACCTAGAATAAAGAGTTTTCTTTGTGGCATTTAATACATGTATATAAGACACTTTGATCACATTGACACTTTGCCTCACTTCTCTTCCCCTTGACCACTTACCTTTTATATAACGGCCCTGTTCTATCTGATGTGGTCACTTTTTTGTAGATTCACCCATGTAATAGAAAATGTGCAATGCTTGTCTGAGTTAGGCTTATTTCACTTAACATGATCACCTCCTGTTCTATCCATTTTCTTGCAGATGACATGATTTCATTTGATTGGTGGCTGAATAATACTCCATTGTATGTGTATAATACATTTTTAATCCATTCATCCATTAAGGGACACCCAGGTTGACTGATACCTTGGTATCAACCAATACGTTGGTATTATGAATTGTGCCGTAATAAACATGAATATGCAGGTATCTCTGCAACATGTTGGGTATATACTAAGGAGTAGTATCATATTATGGTTTTATTTTAGTAGGATCATGAGAGTTTTATTTTTAGTTTTTTGAGAAACCTCCATACTGATTTCCACAATGATGACCCATATCTGTATCCTAAAATTCAGATATGAATATTCAATTGACGATAGTCGCCATTTGGACATACCACAGGAACCTCAGTGCCAGCACAACTATAACAAGCTCGCCATTCATTCATTATATAATGCATGTTTGTTAGACGCCTGTCTTGAGTCTGGTCCTGGATTCTGCATTGAACCCATAGTGATGAACAAACTGACTTTGCAGTCCAGGCTTTCTTTACTAGCCCCCCCCCCCGTTCCCCGCATCAGTAAGTGGGTCCATTAGTCAACTGGGTTCCAAAGCTACAAACCTAAACGCTATTCCTGACACTGTGCTCTTCTTTACAACTCCTATTCAATCATTTGTCTGGTCCCATCCCTTCTTCTCTTTCTTCACAGCTCTTTAATCTGTCAATTTATCTGTTCTTCATATAATATACCGCACAGGCTTACTTTAAACTACCTTCACCTTACTTGCAATAATCCCCTAAGAAGCTTTCCTATCTCTATTCATGCTTAAAATCTTTCAGTGACTCTCAATTAGCTTTAAAACAAAATCCAAACTTAGCATGACACACAAAGGCCTGAATGCTAATTGCCTATTTATATGTCAATGCCAAACCCTGTGCAGCAAGATGGCCTAAATGATTAAAGATAGGCGATCCCTGTTTTCAGATGCCAGAAAGATATGCTGAAGAAAGAAAATAGGCATTGCCAGAAAGTGATGGCATAGGATGAAATGATCAAATGGTAAAACAAACAATAAAGTGCACTTCTGCAGGGTTCTCTATATGGCCAGAGAATGAATGTGACTGTATTAACCATATTTTTTCACTGTGATCAAACATCTAAGGAAAACAACTTAGAGGAGGAGAGATTTATGTTGGCTCTTGACTTCAGAGGGCTCAGTCCATGGTCAGCTGGCCCCATTGCATGTAGGCCTGTGCGAAAGCAGAAACATCACAGTGGAGGTGCGTGGCTGAGAGCTGCTCTCCTGTGGCAGCTGAGAAAGAAAGAGATCAAGAGCACAAAACAAAGGAAGTGGCTGTGGACCGGATACGGTTATCCCCATGATCCACACCCTTCAACCAGACCCCAGTTCCTGTCTCTATCACCTCCCAATAATGTCATCTATTACTGAGAGGTGATATTATCATCCACTAATCTCTAGCACATCATGATCTCTAGAAACACCACAAGCACACCCAGAAGTTTGTGCTTTACTAATGTCTTAGGTGTTTCTTAATCTAACCAGGCTGATAACCAAGATTAACAATTCTACAAAGTAATCTATGGGATGGCACGCCATTGGGTTTTAGAGGATACATCTATACACAGCAGTCCTAACTGCCTGGTCGTACATAATAAATAAGTAGAATGAATAAGTTAATCAGAATGAAAGGACACAGGAAAGACATATATGAAATGAATACAATAATCAACTCAAAAATATAAAGCCTAATAGAGATATAATGTCAGGTGTGGCGACACACACCTGTAATCCCAGCATTTGAGAGGCTGAGACAAAAGTATGACTGCAAGTTTGAGACCAAACTGGGCTTCAAAGTGAGCCCAATGTCAGCCTGGACTGCAGAGTGAGACCCGCCTCAAAAAACAAAGAACTCTATACTACCCTGTCACTACACTCTGGATTATTTGCTAAGTATACAGTAGAAGTTAAATTATTTCCCTGGTAGCATGACAAATGCTACTAATCATTCAACCTTTTATTTCTTTTCCTTAATGGAATCAAGAGACAGAGAACTCAAGAATGGACAGGGCTGTAGGGTGTTGAGACTGCCTAGAATTGTCCCTTCTCTACTTTGTCTCCATCCAAGTTTAGAAAGGTAGGCACGCAGGCGGCCACAACACATGCTTGGCCAAAAGCTCACAACACTGTTAAAAGGGACACTGCTGAGATTTCAGAAAGATAAAATTAGCCTTCCAGGTACTTCTGCTTGAGCTCATCTGTTGAATCCATTTCTTTTCCTCTTTCCCAAATCTCTCTTCCCACACTACTTATTCCCTTTCCACTGCTAGGGTCCCTATGCATATCCCTGTAACATGCTTCCCAATTCTCCTACCCATTCAAGCGGGTTTCATTCCTTAAGGATACACCTAAGTCCTACCTCCTCTAGAGAACCCATTATAGATTAAACTACATCCTTCCAAAATGCTTATATTAAAGCTTTAGCCCCTCATACTTTCAAATGTAACTCTAGGTGGAGACAGGCATTTCAGAAGGTAAGGTAAAAGGGAGTCATTTTGATGGATCTGAATCCAGTGTTATTGGGGTCTTTTTAAGAGGAGGAGACTAGGACTCTTCAGGAGACACTAAGGTCACACATGCATAGAAGGATGATCATGTGAAAAGGAGCAAAATGGTAGCCTCCTGCATTCCAAAGAAAGAGGTCTTGGTAGAAACCAACCTTCTCAGTACCTTGGTATTCGATTTCCAGTGAAAAAATAAATTTCTGTTACATAAGCTACCTAGACCATAAAACTCTTTCATGGAAGCCTTAACAAACTAAAATACAGTTTGGTACTGGAACATGGGGTGCTGCTGTAACCAATACCTGAAATGTGGAAGTGGCTTGGGATTTAGGGAATACACAGAGGCTAAAGGAACTTGAAGGGGCATGTTGGCCAAGCCCAACTTGTCTTGAAGAAACTGCTGGTAGAAATATGGATGTCAAAGGTGATTTAGCTGAGGTCTCAAATGGAAATGAGGAACATACTATTGTAACTGGAAGAAAAGTGACCCCAAAAACTTGCTTGCTTGTTTTCCGCCATTTTGTAGAAGACAGAATTTATGAGTGACACATTCGATATTTCACAGAGATTTTTAAACCAAATGATGACAACGCAGCTTGCTTTCTCCTCGTTGTTTATAGTAAAATGCAAGGAAAGAGAGATAAACCAAGGAAGGAATCATTAAGCAAAAACAAAATCAGAACTTTAAGACTTGAGAAATTTTCAATCCATCCATATTGAAAAAAAAGAAAGAGAAAGGAGAAAATATGCTCTGGAAAGAATGTGGAAGTTGTGGCTGGATGCTACGGCCTGGACACAGTCTAATAGCATCCCCCACAAAGGTTAATATCGAAAGGCTTGGGGTCCAGTGTGATGCTAATCACGGCTAGTAGAACTTTTAAGAGGTGGGGCCTATTGGGAGGCCCTCAGCTCCTTGGGGCATGAGATAATTCCCTCTGGGCCCTTTGAGTTCCTATAGAGGGAGAGGACCTGGGCCCTCCTGTCTTCTCTACCCCTGGCTCCAGTGTACCCGCTTGCTCATTCATGTACAAGCTCCCTCCCACCATTGCTACCTGTACCATCGGCGGTGAGGCAACAGTGGTCTTCACCATAGAGCTGTGCTCTGACATTTGGATTTTCAACCTCCTAACTTTCCTAAGAGGTCTGATTAGGTATTTTGCTATGGTAACACAAAGCTGACTAATACATTCACCGGACAATATAATGATAGGTTATGGGTGTTACTCGTGGATTCAAAACCAGATTCAACAGGTCTGCTGACATCTTGGACTAAAGGTGACCAGGATGGGATGAAATGAAGGAAGGCTGATGAACTTCTGAGATTCTACAGGTCAGACCAACAGAGCTATCAAACTGCAAACAGCACACAGGAATACCATTCACCAGTCAAGAAATCAGGGGTAGAATCAGAGTGATTCTACTCATTATTACTTAGCAGCAAATTTCTTATTTCCTGTCTCTGTGACCTTATGATCTGATGGCCTAGACATCTTAGTTCCAAAGGGAAGAATTCCTCCACTCTGAGACATAACAATGATTCCATTTCACTGGAAGTTAAAACTGCCACCTGTTCACTCTGGGCTCCTCATGCCTTGAACTGAACAGGCAAAAAAGGAAGTCACAGTGCTGTTTGGGGTGACTAACACTGACAAGCAAGGAGAAATCAGGTTGCTACTAGAGAAAGAGCATGCCTGGAACACAAGAGATCTCTTAAGGTGTCTCTTAATATTGCCATAAACCTGTCATTAAAGTAAACAGAAAAATGACAGCAACAGTCCAGGAAGGACTAATAACGACCCAGACCACTTAGGAATAAAGGGCTGAGTCACCCACAGGTAAAGGACCACAAGTGAGTGCTTGCAGAAGGCAAAGAGAATGTGAAATGGATACGGAGAAAGGTTATAAATACCAGCTATGATCCCATGGCCAGTTACAGAAGTGAGGATCGTCACAAAAATATCTTTCTCCTTTTATTATGAATATACTTTGTGTGCTTACATGTTTACCTTTGTTTTTTTTCCTCCTTTATCTCTTCACCATGTAATATAACTTCAATAACTTTATATCTACATATAAGTATTATAACTTTACACAGTAATATTTAATTCAGGGAATATCAACAAGAGGAATTCTTTGAGGAACAGTTAATAATTTTCAATTATATACAGATAATTATGTTACAAAAGGTAGAAGTATGACCTTGTTATTGCCTTTATTTACAGGTTAAATTTAAGCTTACGGATTGCATATGGGTACCAAGTTAACAAGGGATGCTATCCCTGCAATGTTAAACATATATGCCAAGTTGTCTGGGTCACTGTGCCCAGACATTTGGTCAAACATGAGTATGTTCCATGAGTATGTGAAAGATGTTTTCTAGATGAGTTTAACACTTACGGTGATGGCAGTGAATAAATAAAGCAGATTACCCTCCATAATGTAGGTAGGTTTCATCTAACTGTGTGAAGGCATTAATAGAAGATTAACCTTCTTTGAGCAAGAAGGAATTTTGTCAACCAACTGCCTCTGGACTCAAATGGTAGCTCTTTCATGAGTTTCCAGTCAACCAGCTCACCCCCAGCAGATGTGGAACTCACCATGCTTGTACAATTAATTGCATGAAACAACTCCCCAAAATAAAGACAGACAGATAGATTGATGGGATATAGAAATACAGATAAAGATACAGAAATTGTGTTTTGGTGTCCTGTGGGGATTGTTTCTAGGAATTTTGTGGATCCCAAGGTCCACAGATGCTCAAGTCTCATTAAAATGGCACAATATTTGCATATAACATGTATGATCGTTCCATAAGCTTTATATGATTTCCAGATTTTTTTTACAGTAGCTAATATAATGTAAACAGTTATGCTATATTATTTAGGAAATAATGGTGAGGAAAAAGTCAGTGCATGTTCAGAACAGATGAGATATTTAAAAATATTTTAATCTATATTTGTCTTATCTTCCTAAGTAGGCGATAATTTAAGATTAAGATTACAACTTAAAATCCTTTGCCTCTTTTCCTCATCAGCTCACAGTTTTTGTCAGGAGCTCTAAATTATGTTTGCTGACCTGGCAAGAAAGGAGGAGGAGGATCCCACTAGAAGGCTACACAGGACCCCTTGGTTATACTGACAGAGGTTCCTTAAAAAGCACAGAAACAGTCTTTGCTGATTGCATTAAGGTTTCCACATGAGAAGCTGATTACTGATGTCAACTCTCCCAAAAACCCGGCTTAGTGATGGCAATATTTTGGCTCAATATGTCATGCTTTAGTAAACTTATGATTATTTATACAATTACACATTTTTTTCATCATTTGTGAACATCAATTCTAAGTGATGACACTATTCTACAACTAGCAAAGGTTTCCCTGACGTTCTCATATTAACTCTCTCCTGCTTTGCAGCCACTTACACCATACTTTCGGGTTCCACTGCACAAGCACCAATGGCTTTGGTGACATTCACAAGAAGAGCTTGGTTTGTGCCAACGAGGAGGCTCACGAGTGGCTGAACGCCACCATACTTCCGCACGGTGACTCTGTTTTCATGATCCTGGCAGCATTCTCCCAAAGCCCCAACCACATTCACAAGCACTTCCTCAGGCTGATCGGTGAGAAGTCCCACCAGAGTTTCAATGGCTTTGTATTCCCGAAACCTAAATTTATCACAAGAAAAGAGAGTTACTTTTAGTAGAAGGCTGATAATATTAATAGTAATAGAAGAAACAACTAAGAATTACTAACTGCTAAGATCTTCAGTCAATCACTGCAACAACCCTCAGGTGTAGGTACTATTTAATCTCCATTGTCAGACAACCAACTGGAAGCTTGGTAAATAGTAAGGCTTTCCATCGTAGCCAGCTACCTGCTCCGGATCTGTGCCCTGAGTCCCCAAGCTGAGCAGCCTCAAAGCCAAATAGGGCTGTGTGCAACCCAAGTATCTATGATTCCACTCAGCCAAGGGTTTATCTGCCATCTTACACAACTGCTTTCTGAACAAAGGACACTAAATATTTCATGAACATGAATTCTACATTAAATACTTTTCCTTTTAGATACATTAAACATGACTGCTTGGGCCAATAAATCTCAAATCAGTAGTAATTTATGCCACTTAGTTAAAAAAAAAATCTGCCAGACACAGTTACCTTCAGTACCACTAATACATTTGTCCCATCTTTTGTCCACGCAATTTTATTCCGACTCTATTCACTATATATTTAAACCAAAAGGAAAGCATAATATACAAAGATAAATAGTTGATACAGTTTCTATATAAAACATTTTTGCTAATAAATTTCAGCAGTATTTTTAACTATGATGCAGCTGAATTTTTACTGCTGAAGAGATCGGCTTGCTAGCGGCGGAGACGCCCGGCAATCCCACGTTTCGCGCGTGTCGGGCGGGCCGCGCGGAGAGCCCCAAGCGCCGGGAGCGGGGAGAAAGATTTACTGGGTCCTAGCGCCCTGAGAGCACGGACGGCTCGATCCCTCCCGCCTCCCGAGCCAGCGCAGCCCCCCGGCAACTCCCGACAGAGATCGGCTTGTTAGCGGCGGAGACGCCCGGCAATCCCACGTTTCGCGCGTGTCGGGCGGGCCACGCGGAGGGCCCCAAACGCCGCCGGGAGCGGAGAGAAAGATTTGCTGGGTCCTAGCGCCCCGAGAATACAGACAGCTCGATCCCTCCCGCCCCCCGACCCAGCGCAGCTCTCCGGTGACTCCCGACAGAGATCGGCTCTCTGGAGGCGGCAACGCCCAGCGGTCTCACGTTTCGTGCGCATCGGGCGGGCCACGCAGAAAGCCCCAAAGGATAGACTGGCACCTTGGAACCTTCATGCCTGCAGGGACTCCAATAACTGGTGAGATATCGGCGCTCGCGACCAGATCACCAAGTGGGGGAGGAGATCCATGCCTATACCTGCAGAGAACCCTGGGAGGGTGGGGGAGCAGTCTTACACACCTCACCCAGGTCACTAGGTAGGGAGTATCTAACCAATATCTGTACAGCCTTTTAAGCGGAACTCTCAGCAGAAAGCTTAAGGGACATTCTCCCAAAGAGAAGGAATCATTCGAGCAGCCTTTGCAGCTGACCTTCACCTGCTGAACTGTCTTTGAAATTTATAG